>VDFB02193867.1:426831702-426907519 GCA_007258455.2 Sequoia sempervirens
ACTCTTGATCCTTAGCTATTCTAGCATTAACATCTTTGAGATGTGAATAATCTTGGTGGGAATATTTCAATTTCCCAAGGATTCTTGATACCCAAGCTTCAATACTTCATCCACAATAATGTTCATTTTATTCATTTGTTCACCTTGAGCATTCTTAACTTGTTCTTGAAGCTCCTTCATATTATTAGTAAGCATTTATTTTTCTTTCATCAAGTTGCTTGTAATCTTTGATGTTGTAGAACTTATCACTTTAATCTTAGTTGATGGAGGTGCTACTTTTGTCTCCTACATCTTGAATTTATTATATTCTGCGGTGAGATTTACATGATATTTTAGCAATTGATCACAATAATCCTACAACTTCACTGTAGTAGCCTCACTAAATTTTGTAGTATGGAAAACTAATGAAGCAGCTTGGGGAGTATAATTTTTTTTATAGTCTTTTACTTATCAAGCTTCCCCTCATCTCTTGCATGTTCTTTGCTACCTGAGGCTTAAACAAGAGCCCATATAGCAAAGGTTTCCCATTTAGGGTTGAACCCAAATCCTGAATATGCTTTCTCTATTTGTTCTTTAGAAGAGAATATCTCTTCATCCTACCTTCTAATTATCTAGGGCTATTGAAAAAGCAATATCCCACTCAAGTAGTAGCAACAAGCAACTTTCTCTTACTAGTCTCATTCCTTCCTTAATGGTTATGTATTTAACATCAAGATTAACCTCTTTTAACACCCTGTATGTGACTTCCTCATACTTGGAAGGATGCACTGAGTTGCCTTTACCTTATTCAATTTATCATCAAACTCTTCCCTTTTGATTTTGATTACAAAATCCTTAAACTCATTTGATTTGACAAATTCATCATCTAAGATGAAAAGTGTACATGTACAAGTGTCCTTACATCATTTTCCTCATCTCTACCCCTAGTTATGTTGATGCCCAAATGATTTTATTGTATTCTTGAAACATTTACTCGCGGAGGAGAGAGAATTGCTTGATTTACTTCCTCCACTATGACCTCTACCTCCTCTTCTTCATTTGGACCAAGGGGATAATCAACCAAAGATGGATGATCAATTTTTCTTTTCTTTTGTGGTTTCTCTTTAGGAGGAGAACGAACAATATGTTTGTTGAGGAGATGTGGGTGTTGCTGACAATTGCTCCTGAGGGGTCGACTTCTTTATTATTGGAACATGTTTTCCTTTCTAACAAAAGAATAAATAGATGGACATTTTTAAGGTTGGTACTTGAAGGCCTCTCCTCCATCACTAGGGCCTTCTTAATTAATTTTCCAATGTTATTCAATACTATTTGGATCCTAGCAAGAAGACCCTTAATTTTAGCATAGGCCCTAAGAAATTATGCTAACCTTTTGACCTTTATGTCTTCTACCTTTTTAAAGGAAACCCATTTTATTCTTATCCCATTGACCTCTTTATCATCGAGGTAGTTTGTGAGCACATCCACACCAAAGAGGAGTTGGTGTGCAAAATATGATCTCTTTATGCTTATTCTCATTGATTAATGAATCCCTCAAGTTCAAAAGCCCTTGTTCTCTCCTCAACCATATTATAAGCTTGCAATATTGGATAGATGACTTCCAAGCCCTCCCTCATTACTGTGAAGTCTAAAAATATTATGGAGAATGTAAAAAAGGAGCCTTTCTTCTATCCCTTTAGGTGGGCCTCATCAACTTTACTTAATTTCCAAATTACCTCCAACTATGCCAATTTGAGAGGCACATACTTGGGCATGATGTAGGTCCCACAAAGCACCCATATACCCTTATAACTATAGAGTGAATAGAGATACCAATCAACCCAATTATGTTGCACATCCAATTTAGGAACTCTATCTTTGGGTCTCCGAAAATCCATGATTTCCTTTTGTAATCTATCCTCCTTCACTCCCATGAGTGTCAACACTCTTTTAACAATATAATTTTAAAAAATTATATAATTAGTTGAGTCACAATACTTGTTCCAAACATGAGTCCAGCATTGGATAGGGAGAGAGTTACATTTATTATCTACCATTTGGACTTGCAGTGCTCTGTCCCATTTTATAATTCCCTTATACAAAAACATATGGCACAACAAGGAATGCCATCTAAAATTTAGTACCCTACTATGTTCCTTTGTTTCCACCAATTGTTTGTGGATGCCATTGGAAATGTAGGTGACAAAGTCAAATTCATTGCTAACTATGAGATTTTAGATTTTTTTTACCATATTCATTAATGGTATAGGGATTTTAGTTTTTGCATCTCCTCCCATAACTTGACAGAGTGCATAATATACCTTGATGAAATAATCTTCAAACATCTCCAAGTTGAAAGGTTTTGTTTCATTGTTATGAATCTTTACAGGGTCATGCAACTCAACTCAAGGAATACAATGTTTGCAATGTTCTCATTCTCACATGGAAGAACATAAAAAGGAAAAGTGTTGGGGATCTTTATCCTTGTTCTATTTGTGGATTGAAGAGTCATTTTGAAAATTCATGTTGGAATAGAGAGTGGAATGGACAATTTATGAAAGATTGTATGCAAATTAATTATGGATGGATTGATGAATCTAGTTAGAAAAATGTTACAAACATGTTCAAAAGGTTGTACAAGCCTAAATGTTGGCATGTTAAAAGAAATAGTGGTCACACAAGGTTTAAATGTTTGAATCAAGTGGCCGATGATTGCTTATTATGATTGACACATTGAAAGGTGCCATGCAATTTGAGAGACTATAAGTCTTCTCTAATCTCTATGTTAGAGAAAGGAAGGAGGAAGGAAAAACCTTTTGATCTCTCAAGAATGAGAGAAATGGGTAAATGGATACTTGACTTCTTGTACTAAGTGGGTCTATAAGACTAGAGTGACGGTAAAGTTGAACAATAAGTTTCGAAGGTTTGATTTTTGAAACTCCAAAATCATCTTGTGAGTTCACTCAACATCAAAGGAGAGTATGTTGGAAAAGTGATGTCGAGCATGGATGCTGTAGAAGTTTAACTATTGATTTAAAACAATGCATTGAAGACCTCTAATCAGGTTGGATGAATGAAAGATTCGTTGATGTGTTAAAAACAATTCTCTATTTACTGTTGCTGTTTATTGTTAATTGGGTAATAAGTTTGAACCTAACCTTTACCTTTGAGGCCAAAGTACATTCACGGGCATGAATCTTCCAATGATTTTGACGACTAGTTTATTTTATTTCCTCGAAGGTGCTAGCTATTGACATGAAAGAGGGTAAACTTTCGGTGGTATGTTTGAGTTGAGTGGTAACCACGCGCAGTTCGTATCCAACGCGTAACTTGTTGCCCCTCGTTTGCTCCCGTCTCTTCTACCTTGCTCCTTTATTTAATCTATCCGAGTAATTCTCAAATTGACTCTTTTCCCTCCTCGAGTGTAGCCTAACGCACCATCAAACGAAGCGAACTTCCATTCTTTACTCTTCAATTCGGCTCCATGGAAGCTGATTTTCGTGAAATTACACAAGTTGCTTCATCTGCAACAACTCTGAAGCAGCAGCCCTTCGATGTTTTTATTAATCATCGTGGACCTGATGCGAAATCCCAATTGGCCAGCCCCATCTACCATGTCCTTGACCTCCTCGGAGTAAAAGCCTTTTTCGATCGAGACGAACTTGATTTGGGCGACCTCATACCACAAGCAATTGAATCTGCAATGCGTAGTGCTGGAATTCATATTGCCATATTTTCCAAAAGTTATGCTGAATCGCCCTGGTGTTTGGCAGAGCTGTCGTTTATGCTAAAAACTGAGGCTCCAATAATTCCTGTTTTTTATGATGTTGAGCCTGCTGATCTCAAAAAGTGGGTGACTAAGGGATCGTATGCTGATGCCTTTGTCAGGCATAAAACTAATGGTCGATACAAGTCAGAAACGCTTGAGAAGTGGAAATTGGCAGTCCACGAAACTTCCTTCCGTAGCGGCTATGAATTCAAGAGTAATGAGTATGCATCATATATTCCACCTCCTCCTGATCAGATGCATCTTTAACTTATTTTCTCTTTTTAATATTTTACTTTTTACAATCGTTACAGTCATACTGATGTTTGTCCGCAATGGCCAGTGATATAGGAATTCTCTTAAAAAATATTGTGAATCGCGTACAGCAGGAGATAAAGAATGTGGAGGTGCCATTGGAGGTTGCTCTCTTTCCAGTTGGGTTGGATGACGCTGTAACAGGCTTTGAAGATGCCATTGGACGATCTGTTCTAGGTCATGAAAAGGTACAAATTGTGGGAATTGCTGGATTGAGCGGCTGCGGTAAAACAACACTCGCCAGAGAGTTATATAACCGAAAATGCAAAGCCTTCAAGAACTGTAGCTTTCTATCTGAAGTAAAAGACACTGCGTTGTATAAGTTGCGGCAAAAACTTTTGAGGGACTTGCTACATTTTAGAGATATACAATACGAGGATTCAAGCCAGCTCAAGTCTACTTTGGCTCGGCGTTTCAAATCTTCATCCCCTCATGTGCTCATCGTTTTGGACGACGTTGATCGCCTGGATCAATTGGATGCTCTGTTGCCAGCCAAGGGCAATACCCTTGGATCGGGCAGTTTGATTATTGTCACTACATGCAATTTGGGCGTCCTTAAATCGTGGGGTATCTCCTTGGTGTACAAAATGCCTGATCTGGATCCGTGTCATGCACAGAAACTTTTTTGTTTGCATGCTTTCTTAAAGCCCTTTCCTCCGGATGGCTTTGAGGGTCTTGTTGAAGAATTCATAAAATCCAGTCATGGATTGCCCTTGTCTCTTAAGGTCATTGCAGAAATGCTTTACGGAAAGTCTAAGGACGAGTGGGAATCTAATTTGCAGCAGTTCTCTGGATTGCCCGACAAGGTAGAGGAGAAGCTGAGACTTTGTTATAATGCACTAAGGGAGCAAGAGCAAGATATATTTTTGGATGTAGCTTGCTTCTTCATTGGAGAAAAGAAAAATTTGGCGATTGCAGTGTGGGATGCAGCTGGGTGGAGGGGTCTAGAAAGTCTTGTGAACAAGTGCCTCGTTGAGGTCGACAAGCAGAACTGCTTAAGAATGCATAATCTTCTGCGCGTTTTGGGAAGGAGGATCGCCATCGAATGCCGGCCGCATCGTCTTTGGTCCCTCACGAGTACGAGGTTCATAAAGGTAGGGTTGATATTTTATTTTCAAGAGCTACTACTGATCAAGGAACTCAATGCACGTTTGCTTGTCTCACTGATTGCTTTGATCCAATTTTATTCCCGTTTTTCCCTTTTTGTATTCAGGAAAGAACGTCTACCCGGGGAATAATAGCTGCTACAACTCAATTTGTTGTATGTCGTGGTTGTGACGAGTTCCCTAAATGTTACGATCCTGATTTGCCGTCTTTTGGAGAATGCATAAATGTTGGATCCCTAGAGCTTCTCTTTCTTACCGGAGAGCATTTCACCTCATCAGGCTTTGCCAAACTATCAGGGCATCTGGTATGGCTTCGTTTGTTTGATTTTCAGGACACAGATCTTCCGTCCTGGCTTTCAGTGACAAATTTAAGGGTTTTAGAACTTTACGGGGCCTCGGGATTACAACTGTGGGAAAATAACACGCATGTAAGTAAGGATATTTTGCTTTACCTTGTTTACCAAAACTTCATTTTCAGTCATTATCCTACTAGCTAATCTAAATTTGAACTTGGCTGTAGTCTCCAAAAGAGTTGAGAGAGATGATTATTACTGCTACTAAAGGCAACATCTTCAACACTTTTCCAAGTAAAATATCAGATCTGAAACATTTGACAAAGATAGCACTGATTTCTGAGCATGGAGCAGAATTTCGCTTTAAGACACTGCCGGATGAACTCTGTAATCTCCAATATCTGAAGCACCTAGAACTACGACATTGCAAATTTCTGTCATCTTTACCCGATTGTTTTCGGGAGTTAAAAATGCTGCAACATTTAGATTTGTACTCTTGCAAAGAGCTGTGGAAGTTGCCGGAATCTTTTAAGCAGCTCGTAGAACTGGAGTATCTTGATCTATCAGGTTGCAAGAAGCTTCAGCCTATGACAGACATTCTTATATACATTAGAAAGCTGAAGAATTTGTACTTGTCAAGACGCCCTAATTTGGAAGAGTTGCCCCTGCTCATTACAGATCAGCATTCACTTAGAGAGCTCCATGTCCAAAAAACCATGCTAAGGAACGTGCCATGTACCATAAGTCAACTAAGCGAATTGGAAACACTGATAATTGGCAGTCCCCTCTTGAGATGCTTGCCCACGTCTCTCGGAGATTTGCCCAGCTTGACTAATCTGAAAATTACAGGGTGCGACAAACTGGAATTTTTGCCTCAGTCTGTAGAGAGACTAAAACTTTTAGAAAGTATATGTCTAGAGGACTCCGGAGTGAAGTCTTTGCCCGAAGGATTTACGCGACTGACTAATCTTCAAACTTTTGAGATTTTTGATTGTTCAGTTGCCAAACTGGATTTCAGTTCGGCATCTTCTTCGTCGCTGGGGAAGCTCAAAATGATACATTTAAAAGGAAGGAATTTGACAAGGGTATCAATTTCTCAAGATTGTTGCCCTAGCCTTGAAACTCTCCAGCTTGAGCAAAATTGCGATCTAACGGAGGTGGAAATCCTTTCAACATCAATCAAGATGGTAAGGGTCAATGAATGCACAATGCTTCATAACATAAAGGGCATTCCCAATCTAGTAAACCTTCAAACATTAGAAATAACAGGATGCCCGGAATTAGATGAAGATACCATTACAGCGGTTGGGAAATGGAAATGTTTCAAGGCCATCCAGTGTCGCACGGAGCTTCAGTTCTCTCCAAATCCAGTAGAAGGCCACAATGCTTTGGTGTCTTTTGAAGCAGGTTATGAAAGTGGACAGGAAGTAAAACTGGAGGCTTGCTAATAATGATTTTCCTCCAAGGAAAAAGAGGTTGCTGCCCCAGCGGCGTGAGGAAGATTCAGTTGTTTATGTATCAAGGAGTTGCATCCAGGCTATGGTATTAAGCATCAGGGTCGTATTTGACTTCTGTTGGTCGTAATTAAAACTATTACTCTGATTTTTGTTTCTCACTTATATTTTCTGCTCTGTTAATTTGTGGCCAATAACCCTTGACAAACAAATCTTAGAAGAAATTCTGCTAGTGTTTAGGAATTGTTAGTAAATCACTTATTTGTGAAGAGTTGGAGACAAATGTCGAGGAAGGCACGACGAAAGATCAGAAGAAGCTTTCAAGCTTTTCAGGGTTACCTTCTATTTTTCGTGATATTTAGTTCTGGTTTGCTTGAATATTAAAGTCACGAACATTTTGCAGAAGAACTCTTGTATAGCTTTAGCCTTTGTCTTTCTAGGGGGATATTATATTAATTAGAAAGGGCCTTAGAGACATACAGAGCAAAACAGCCTGTAGGCAAACAAACCAGCAGTACAAGACAACATGTCGGAAGGGAAAATATAGGAGGGCTTCTGAATGGCTTGCAGGCTTCAGGATCATATACCTCGAATGGGGTTTGGCAGTGAGTACTTATATTTGGCGGAAGAGACTGAAATGAGAAGGGTATTTGGTTATTGTTTTGATTAGGTAAATAGGGGAGCGGAATGAGTAATTGATTATGTTTTCATAGTTTTGATTTAATGTGTAATTTTTTGAGTAATATAGAATTAATAGTTATAAATTTAAAAAAGTTAGTATTGTGAAGCACCCATAAATCTGCATAGATTCTAAATTTCATAAAGAAGGTTAGTTCATGCAAATTTATTAAATGCTTATATGAAATAATGCATCATGTCTTCATGAACAAGATAACAACATAAATTAATTGAGAGCATAAAAGCAAGATATATATATATCCTATAGTGGATTGGTGCTTCTTTGATGTGGAAAGAAGCCATTTTCCAATCCTTGATAAATTCAATGATAGATACTTTGAAGATGGAGTGAAATGGACAAAATTAGTTCTCAATTGAAGAAAGTAACTTTACATAAGATTGTGGATCATTTGTTGAAGAATGAAGTTTCCATTTATAGACTCTCAAGTTGAAAGAGTGTTCAAAATAGAGCAATGTGGGATAATGTTTTAGCCAATGAGATGGAGCCACTTGTCACATTGTGAGCGGTTGAGGAAAGTGCAAGTTTTGGTCAATGTGCCCATAAATGTATATAGGTGGCCTTTTCAAATTTCAAATTTGGCTTGTTGGAGGGAGAAAATGAGAAAATGAGACTTTAATGCCAAGTGGGGAACATGTAAGAGAGAAGTTATTGCCATGTTGGAAGGGACAAGTCAACTTGTTTTCAAATTCAAACTTGAGGAATATTCTAAAAAATAGTTTGTTGAGGGAAAAAGAGGAATTTAATAAATCAATATATTGATTTATTTGTGCAAGTGAGAAAAGTTAGAGGATATGATGGGTGACTAGATTAGGTTAATCAGGATTAGATTAACTTAGATGATGATTATATGTTTTTGACCCATTTGACTTAAATATTTGGATTTATTTTAAATAAAAAAATGATGGAATATTAATTTGGGATTTAATTAAATAAGGTTTGGTTTATTTAATTAAAAGGGGGATGTAATAATCAAATTAAATAAAGTTGATTTATTTAATTTATATTGATGACTTTTAGGAGATTGATCAAATAAACTTGATCTATTTGATGAATGGATGAATATGACCTAATTAAATGCATTATGCCAATTTTGCATGTCTACATATTGATCATGAGTATTTATAATTGAGTCAAATGTATTCTTTAGATCTAAAAATCAACAAATCATTTGATGACACTACACTAACAAAATATGACTTAATACACAACTTTTATAATCTAATTCATAACTATCAGTCTACATTTTTTGGGGTTATTTTTAGACACCTCAACAAAAAGCATGTTGATGTGACATCATAGTTGATTAAGTAGGGGTCTTGCCATGTAAGTTGTAAAATTTTTGGAGTAAATTGAAATGCCACATGATTTTGGGAGGTATGAAGTTAGGGTGTTACACTATTGGATCCTCCCCTCTATAAAAAAGAAAGTTTACAATAAGAATCAATGGGTTGGTAGCATACTCTTAATATAAATTTAAATTAGTAAAAATGTCAAATTACCATCTGTTTAGATATATGGAAGGAAACTAAAAGGAGGTGGAAAATAATTGTGGCAAGGAACTATTTATAGGGAGCATTTTTCAAAAGGAGGATTGTGGCCTCCCCCCTATCCTAAGAATCCTAAATTGTGAAGAAGTAATCCTTAACCTAGAGGTACAGGCAAATTCTTACTTATGTAAGGACCACTAAAAGGAGGTGAAAAATCATTGTGGCAAGAAATTATTTAGAGGGATGGTTTTCCAAAAGAAGGATTGGAGCCTCCCACTTAGGGCATGGTTCGATGGAGGGGGGATTTCTAAAAATACAGAGCAAAATTTTCTCAAATTTTTAGCAAAATATTTTGAAGTTGGTGCTCCCATGAATTTAATTGTGTAGTTTAGCTGGTGGTGGAATTTATGGTGGCTAGTGGTGGAATGGTGGTGGAATAGAGTGCTGTGAATAAAAAATTAATAAATAAACATCATTTCCCTCCAATTTTTTTTTTGGTGGGAATCTAAATTTTTAGATTTGTGACAAGTGACAAGAAAGTACTCTTAAGCAGGTGGGGAAATTTCTAGTCCCACCCCAATCTCACCAGCTGAAATTTTTAGCCCAAAATAGTTTGGGCTGAAAAACATTTCGATTAATCCTATAACAATTTTTTTTTCCCATGAGACCACCTGCTTCCCTAAAAATAGGAGCCCAAGCCCCCCCTTGGGAACATACAGTTATCCTAGGAATCCTAAATTTCCAATAACCAAAGCAATCCTTAACCAAGAGGTAGAGGAAAAACAATACTAACTTGATATCAACTTACACTAAAGAAAGCCACCTAAATGGACAAGAATATTTTACAGATATAGATCTGCAAAGTCTCATGCTCTCTAACTGGTGCAGGGTACATTATCAAAGTCATTCTGAATTGACTTGTCAACCATGCAGGGACATTTTAAATCATGTTTCCCAAGCTGAGGACGCTGGCACAAGTCGCCTTGAGACCATTGCAGATTGCTTCTCATTTGAGGCAAAGGAAGCAACCATGTTAACTAGGGATACAATACTTTCAAAAGAGATCCCTTCTCATATCAAACCTACTCTAGACACATGCCCAAATCAGTATACTGATGAGGAGCAGCCCCAAGGTTTGTTTAACACCCCTTCACCTACAAATGTACCAAAGCCTTAAAGGTTAACCAAAGACACAAGCGGTTGTCAGAAGGATAGCCATAGGTCAGATGATATAACTAGGCAGGGATTGGGAATCACTCCTGAGGAACCTACTGAACACCCATTCCCTGTATTTAATCCAAAAGATCAAGCACCCTCAATTGTAACTCACCTAGATCAAACACCCATAACAACTTCAAAAGAATCAACTCCAGCCCGTGATCAATTGTGGACCCTCATGTTTGATGGATCCAAGTCTAAGATAGGCAGTGGTGTTGGAATTGTACTAACCAGCCCTCAAGGGAAAACCTTATTTGCTTCTTACAGGTTGCAATTTGGATGCACAAATGACGTGGCAGAAAATGAAGCTCTAGCACGGGGATTGATGTTTGCACATAAGGTCACTGCCTTGATGGTCAAGGGAGATTCAGAAATAATTATCAGGCAAGTGTGCAGCCAATATACATGTCACAACAAGAGGTTGGCAGCATATAGGAACAGGGTATGGAACCTGATCAAAGACTTTGATGCCTTTGGGATTAGCTTAATCCCTAGAAAAGAAAATCAGGTAGCTAATTCATTGGTTGTTGCTGCAAGCACCTTGGAACCTATGCAAGACTCTAAATTCAAAAGATTCTCAGTGGAACTAATGTCCACCCCAGCTGTTCCTGACAATATCAAGAATTTCCAAGTCTTTGATGATGATCAACATATTCTGGCCTTCTTAGCAAGCTTAGATGTCTTTGAGGGGCAAATTATTGATGAGTCCAACATGGATCAAGGAGATTGGAATCCAGAGGATGCTGATACAAAAGGAGTCCTTAATTTAAAAGGTAATAGCATTCCCAAGAGAATGGTGGCCTTAGAGAGAATTTTTGACTCAGATCTGAGGGCTCAAGAGAAGATACCAGCTGAAGACAAAGGAGGCGAATATGACATGGTTAACCTAGCTGACTTGGGCCCTGAAAGGAATGTCTACATAGGGAAGGCCTGCCCCGAAGCAATTAGAGAAGACATATTGAGGGCACTAAAAAGAGATATTGCTGCAATAGCCTGGGGGTATGAAGACCTCTAGACCTTTGATTCTTCTATCATGACCCACACTATCCCCTTGAAACCCCAGGCTAAACCCTTCCGATAGAAGCAACGTCCTATCAATGCCCTGATTGAGCCATTGATCTATAAAGAAGTTCAAAAATTGTTGTCTACAAGGATAATCTTCCCTGTGCGCCATTCAACGTGGGTGGCTAACTTAGTCCCAGTCCGCAAGAAGAACGGGGAGATTAGACTATGCGTGGACTTCAGAAATATGAATAGAGCATAAAAGGATAACTACCCACTCCCTTCCCTGGATGAGGTACTACAAGCTGTTAATGGAGCATAGATGATGTCATTCTTGGATGGTTACTCTAGATATAATTAGGTAATGGTCGACTTTAAGGACAGGATGAAGACGACTTTCACTACCAAGTGGGGGACGTTTGCATACATAAGGATGCTATTCGGTCTGATAAACATTGAAGCAACTTTCCAGCGTGCCATGGACATAGCTTTCAAAGATCTGATTGGAAAGTGCATTATTGTTTATATAGACGACCTAACAGTGTTCTCCAAGGACTGATTAAACCACACTGCTGACTTGGCCAAAGTTCTGGAACGGTGCATCCAGTATGGAGTCTCATTAAATCCAAAAAAATGTGTGTTTGGAGTCTCAGAGGGCAAGCTTTTGGGACATAATTTTAGAAAGGGGAATATCAATCGATCGAGACCGAGTCGAATCCATTCTTAAAATCACCAGGCCAGGAAGTAAGAAAGAAATGAGGTCTTTCTTCGGGAAAATCAACTTCATGAGGAAGTTCATCACGGGCTTTGCAGAGATTGTAAAGCCTCTGAACAAAATAATGAAAAAGGACGCCAAAATAGAGTGGACGGATGAAGCAAAGGCCGCATTCGCGCAAGTTAAGCGGTCCATTTCAGAAGCACCCGTGCTCACCAGCCCTAACTATCTCAGACCATTTTATGTATACTCTTTTGCCTCTCAACACTCGTGCGTAGCTATCCTAACCCAACGAGGAGGAGAGTCAGAGGAGAGGCCGATTGCTTTCATGAGTTCTCCCTTCAAGAACGTAGAAATCAGGTACCCACCCCTAAAGAAGCAAGCTTTCGCGCTGGTCAGAGCTGTCAAGAAGTTCCGACATTACATCCTTCACATCCAAATCATTGTTGTGGTTCCCGATGCAGCTGTGAAATCTTTACTCATGCAGAGCGAGTTGGGGGAAAGGAGAGGCAAATGGATGGCCATCCTGCAAGAATTCGATCTGGAGATACATCCTATGAAGCTAATCAGGGGTACAGGCTTTTATTAGTCCATAGCGAACGCTGGCGACAACATCATCTGTTAGCAATACACAACCGAGTCTTTCTCTAACAACTCCTGGTATGCTGATACCATATGCTTTATGCTCAATAATCGATGCCCACAAGGAATGAATCCCACTCAAATGAGAGCCCTAAGACTGAAGAGTTCTCATTACATGTTCAAAGGAGGGTTGTTGTACAGAAGGAATTTCGAAGGAGTATACCTGAGATGCCTTGATCATCAGGAGGCCAAGCAGGTGATCTCTGAGTTTCATGGGAAACATGGCACAGGTCATAGTTTTGCAGATTCTCTAGCACACCAAATCCTTAGGTTTGGTTATTATTGGCACTATGTATTCAAGGATGCTCATAAACACGTAAGAACATGTCACATCTGTCATATTTTTGCACCAAGGGAACACCATTCAGCCATGCCATTGCAACCCATCTACGAGGTGAGACCATTTGCCCAGTGAGCACTAGATTTTATTGGAGTGATTAACCTGAACTCTTCTGTAGGACATAAATTCATTCTAACTACTACTGACTACTGCACAAGATGGACAGAGACTATACCATACAAGAACAACACAACAGAGGTAGTGATCAAGTTCCTCACCGAATGCATCACTACAAGGTTTGGGGTACCTTTCGCTTTGGTATGTGAAAATGGCCCTGCCTTCTCTTCTGCTGAATTTATTTCTTGGGAATATGATCACAAGATTGTCTTGAAATATTCTTCAAATTATTATCTACAAGGAAATGGAGTTACAGAGTCAACCAATAAGAATCTCTTAAGGGTCATTAAGAAACTGTTAGAGCATAACCCTAGAGACTGGCATACCCAGCTTAGATTCACATTGTGGGTAGATATGACTAGGATTAAGGCTGCCTTAAACACCTCACCATTCAAACTGGTATATGGCCAAGAGCCTATCTTTCCTATCCATCTGCAAATACCTATCCTTGAGTTCATGCAGAAATTCTACTCCAATGACAATAGGATAGAGGTCAGGTTAGCTGCTTTGTTGAAATTAGAAGAACAGAGAGATGTGGCCTTACAACAATTCTTTAGGCATTAGGCTGTTGTCAAATGATGGTTTGACAAAAGAGCCAAGATAAAGGCTTTTAGGATATTAGACCTAGTGTTGTTATGGGATAAGGCTGGTGAGAAAAAAGGCAATCACCAAAAGTTTGACAAACTCTGGTTAGGCCCTTATCGAATTGCTGAGATCCTAGGGGAAAATACTTTCAGACTGAGTAGCCTAATTGGAGAACCTATTCCTTTTCCTATTAATGGGCAGTTCCTTAAGCACTACTTTGAATCTTGAGGCTTGTTAATTTTTGTTCTGTATATAAGTAATTCATTGTTCTTTATGTAAATAATTTATTTTGTCACCTGTTTGTAAATAATTTATTTATTGTTTTTGTAAATACTTTTTGTGTTTCTGCTTGTCAATAATCTACTGCTCCTTGTGTAGATAATTTACTCTTTGCTTGTAAATAGTTTGCTGCTTCTTTTGTTTGTTCTTTCCTTCTGTCCTTTGTGTTTCCTTTGTTGTTTGGTCTATGTTTTGTTTTGTTTTGTTCTTTGGGGTTGATTCATCCTTTCCACCTAAACTGTGGGTTGTTATTTGAAACATACTTTGGTCATTAGGAGAGAAGTGGTTTAGATATTTTCAAGTTTTCTGATCGGATGATTTTGTCCTCAATTTGTTGTTTCATGCTTGTTGTCAATGAAAGTTATGGAAAGTTTTGAAAACAAGGTGCCAAGTAAGAAATCCTTCATCAGCTCCCTTGAATCTGTTACAAATCATTAAAATCATCTCCTCTTATAGTAGTCTATTTGTCCTAGGATGACAGTGTTGTAAAATTTGAGTGAAAAATCTAACTTTCAAGTGTTGTTATGAGGTCCATTGTAGTTTTCAACCCAAATTAGATATTAAATATCTGACATATTGAAAAGAAAAAAAGAATTAAATGAAATATCTGAAACTTCAAAAGAAAAAAAGAAAAGAATTATCAAAAGAAAAAGAGGATTCAATATGAATGGTTGATTCCAATATCTCTACCAGGGCTATGGAAGCCTGACTGGCAGTAGAGCAATGTTGTGAGAGAACTAGAAGTATCTTCGTCAGGGCTGTGGACGCCTGACTGGCAGCGGAGCAATGCTCGGGATATCATTGCACGAAGGAAATCAACTCATGTAGATCAAATCTTGCACATTATTATTCAAAAGATGAAGAAACTTTATGAAAGAATGATGCACAATCAAGCACACACATTGATTCAGGGGGTAGTCATTGACTGACTTACATTTGAGATTTTAGCTCTACCTTGTTTGTTATAATTGACCCAATTGGAGTTGTGATGTTCATGAATCAGGAGTTATGGGTAGCTGAATCCTTCAGATTATTGAAAATGGTTAAACCATTTTCCCAGTCGAGTCACCATTTGTTATGCCACGCATAACCACCCCACTTTGATTTGGAACAAAATGGGTCCCCCTTTGTCCTTTCCCTTGGGCCTTTGGTTTTCTGCCTTAAGCGTTTTCTTTTTTGGAGTTATGTTGGAGGCGGAACTAGAACCAATACCGAACTTGGAAGTTCCTTCCAGATTCTAGTCTTGTTCTGTTCTTGGTTCCGGTCCCTACCATTCTTTATCTCTGTTCTTTGTTCTTTCTCGGAGTCAGGTCCCAGTCCGATTCAGAATGTTAACCTTTTTTGAGTTCCTCATTCGAATCCCATCCCTGGTCTAACCCCGCCTTTTCTCTCTCTTTGTTGGTCTTTGTTGGTTTTTGTCTCCTGTTCCTTGAGTGTTTTCGGCCTTGCACATCTTTTTCTTTTTGTTTCCAGCGGACTTGGAACCGGAACGGGAACCGAACCTTGAAACTTGAAAAAGTTTCTAGTTCAGGTTTCATTCTGATCTCGATTCCACGTGTTTCATTCTTTCGTTTTCCTTTTCTTCTTTTGTTTCGTCATGGGGTTTCCCCTCCTTTTCTCTTTCTTTTCCTTGTCCTTTCTTTATCTTTTCGGATGTCGTCGGAGGCGGGCCCGGAAAGGAATCTGAACTCGAAACTTGAAAAAGTTTCTGGTTTGGGTTTGGTTCCTGTCCCGATTCCGCTTTATCCATTTTGTCTCTCGTCCCCATCCTGACTTATTTCTGCCTCTACCGGCTTTAAGGAGGGCAGTGTGTTTTCGGTTCAGGTTTGGTTCTGCCTTAGTTTGATTTTGGGTTTTCTCCTGAGCTCGGGATTTTCCACCTCATCCGGATTTTCCCAGATCTCGCTCGAACTTCGGCTAGGCGCTGTAGTTCGGGGATTTTTGGTCTTCGCGGAATTCCGTGTGGACTCGATTTTCTTGATTTCCCTGGAGTCTGATGAAATGTGAGGAGGTATGGAGTAGCAGGACTGGTTAATAAATAATGATGCATTTTACGATTAATTGATGCTATTTTGGGATAATCTGTTGTTCCTTGATTGATAATGATCGGATTAAATTTCTAATGGGTGTTTTCATGTTTATGCAGCTGGAATCCACCTGACTCGGGATTCTCCGAAAGTCCTCCCTGGCTTGGATTCCGCGGGTCGACCTGAAACCTGAACTGTTTTGTATGATCATTTTGTTTGAATATTTAACGACACCTTACTGACATAGGATTCATTTCAATGATGATTTTGATTAATTAACTACTATTTGTGTGATCTTTACTGTGGATTTCTTTGTTGAATGCAAGATTAAACCCTACACATGATGATATTTGCCAAGGGAGCTCAGCTGGAATGCATTCCCCAGTACAGTTGGTCATAAAAATCAGCTAAGAAGAAAATCGGCAAGACCTTGCAGATGTCTTGCCGACTACCAGTGCATTCTGCTCAATATGCGTCTGTGTTTCCTATCAGCAAGACCCCAGAGATGTCACAGTGATCGGTATTTACATGTAGTTTCCTATCAGCAGCACTTCAATCATCGTCCCACCGACATGTAGTTTTCTATCAGCATGAGGGGTTTCCTACAGGGATAAGGTCTCAGTGAAGGCTCCATGTCTCACCGACCGACGACAGATAGAACACATTTCGGCATAAGTTTGTCTTCGGGGAAGGGTCTTGGCGAAATCTCCAAGTCTTGCCAACCGCTGTCAAAAGGATTCATATATCGACATGAGGTTTTCTCTTCGCCAAGAAGTCTCGGCGAATTCATGAAGTCTCACCGACTAGCAAGGACCAGGCTGATACTTCGGCAAGAGTTTATCTTCAGTGTGTCATCTTGCCGAAAGCTTCCTGTCTCACCGACTACCGATAAGGGCATGCCTTTCGGCAAAATACTTTCCTTCAGAAAGAAGTCTCAACAAATATATTTGGTATCGCCAACAGAGCATAAGGAAGGGTCTATCGATATGAGATCTTGTAGTCTTGCCGAACCAAAATGTCCTACCGACATATTGCTTCATCAGGGAGAGAACGAAATTGTCACAGCGACAAAAGCGGCACAGGCGGGAGTCAGCTTCTTCGGCATATGGTCTCAGCGAATTCATAAAGTCACACTGACATGCCACAAAGGGATTTTATCAGTGGTCTTCGGTGAGAGAGTTAATAAGTATCGGTGACCAAAGAGTGAACATGCGGAGGCTTTCGTCAAGACATGAGGTTTCTATACGACATCTCCCCAACAAAGGAAGGTTACAACGATGCATGTGTAACGAAAGAACCCATGTCGGCATGACTACAAAAAGGTCTCCACGAAATGAAAGGATCGCCGAAGGATGATGCCTTCGGCATAGTGTCTTTCCGAACAGGGAAGTCACGTCAAAAGGCTCTAACTCGGGGAGACTCGGAACGAATGCAACAGGTTCTATAGGATGTCCTGCTGACCCGAGAAGGTCTTGACGACAAAAATGAGAGTCGCCATAGGTCTTGCCAAAACAAAGTGAGCCCGACGAGAGTAAAAAGAATTCGTCGAAATGTCTAGGTGACTCCGGACTGTCTCAGCAAAAGCAAAAGGCAACCTCACCGAAAGAAATGGAGCTCGCCAAGAGGGTAATGCCTTCGCCATAAGGTCTTGGCGAAGAAAGGAGGTCATGCTGACAGGATGTCCCTTCGGGGAGAGGAAAGACATGTGCCAAGAGGTCTCAGCGAAACGAAGGAGTCTTACCAATGGGTTTTGCAGACTCGATATAACTTCTACTGCCCGTTGAAACATCTTGTCGACTGCTATATGCTATGCCAATAACTGTTAAGATAAAGTTGCATCGGGGAGACACAATGAGTGTCTCACCGACATGCGATTCAAGGTGGACCACTTTTGACTGCCTGATGAAGCTCACATGGCATAAGCCCGACCAATCAGAGAAAGCCAAAAGAGTGACTCATCAGTCCCTTTGACCGATTGACTACTCCTATGAGGGAAGGCCAACAGAATGCGAATTAGATGGACTCTTTCTGAGAACAAATGACGATGGATTGACTTGGGCGATGGCATTCAGATCTACAGGAAAGCCCAATGGTGTTCCAGAAGACGGTCAAACATATAGAGGAGTCCAGAATACAAAGGAGGCCGAAGGAAGGATCTATGACTCATAGGGACAGCTGTAATGACCACTGACAGGCAGATCAATATTAATGGTGATATTCTAGAGCATTCAAGGCAGATTTCGGAAGAAGTTCAAGTATGGACATGCAGACAGGAAAGTTAATGTTGCAGCTGTAAAAAAATCTAAAAGTTTCTCCTGAGGTCAAGCCATCACCGACTCGGACGGCAGGGTTTCTCATTGAAGGCAGCATTGATTCTTCTCAAAAGATCTGAGGAGCGACACTCCTAGATGCAGATATTTTGTAGAACCCTAGTGATTCTTGCCTTTTTGTAAAGGGAGAACTTTGGAGAACCAATGTAGCACTTCCAAGGTTAGAGAACTTTTAGACTAAGAACCATTTAGAGTTAGAACAGTTAGGAGTTAGTCAGTTAACAGAAGGAGATAGAGTTGCATCTTGATTCTCAGTAATGAGAGCTTCTCTTGTCTTCTTAGTTAGCAGTTAGATTTTAGTACAGACTGTAATGTATTTTCAAAGTTCTCCTAAGTGTAGTTGGAAAAAATCTGGAGCCACAGATTCTCTGTACACTGGTGATTGTGCCAGCTTTGTAAATATTGCTTATCTGTTTTATTGACAATAGAAGCAATCAGAGTTTAATCTACTTCATGTTGTGTCCCTGAATGCTATTTGTCTTAATTGGTCATTTGATTTGTGAAGTCTTCAAGGAATGAAATGTTATTTGTGTTTTATTTAAGTAGTAATTGAAATCTGTTATGTGAATTAGCACTGTGAATGAAAGAGGTTGTGTGTCAATCACAAGTTTACTTTGTTCTACAGTTTTGGTTTATAATTCCTTGAAGTTAACAAGTCTGGTTAAGATTGAATAAACTATTGTTCTTTTCTGTTTCAAAGCCCTAATTTATCTTTTTCTATTTCTTTAAAACCCATGTTAGAGTAGGTTTTATTTTCATGCTTAATCTAAGAACTATCCAAAAGCTCAACACCAGCAGGTCCCTTGAATATTACTGTTGCATTGACCACTGAGTAATATCAGCACAGTTGAGAACCAACTACAAAGACCTTGGGAGCTAAGGCATCCATGTGTTGCCTTTCTCTTTTAGGAGAAGCAGAATAGCAATATTCTATTTGCATGTTGTTGTGCCAAAATCACCGTCAACAGTTAGATTAAATCAAATAATTTTTTAATTTATTTAATTTAATGAACAAACTTTTGAGATTTAATCAAATAAATTGATTATTTAATTAAATAGGGATAATTAGATCAGATAGATTGATTTAATTAACAAAGAGATTGACTTAATTAGATAAAATGATTTATTTAATTAAGAGACGAATACTGATGAATTTAATCAGATAGGGGAATTTGATTAAATGGTTAGACCAAGGGATGATTCAGGAAAAAACAATGTTAGTGAGTCAGGATCAAATGCACGATGTCAATTAGTATATTTTACGTGTCTACATTTTTCTCCTCTTTGAAGCAATGCACTTGTTGCGTTGGTTCAAAGAATAACTGATCTCAATCAAAGCCAAAAAATTTTGATATTTAAAAACTTGCCCCACTGCTGCATGGTGAGAGAAAACATGCCATTATAATGCCCCCTCGAGAGATTGGACAAAAAATTTAATTTTTTGGGTGATCTCGCGAAAAAAGGTGACAAAGTACCCGACCGGTCTAAAAGGGCTCCGAGAGGCTAAAAATGTGTCTAAACACAATAAATTAATGAAAAAAAAACCTCAAATGGATAAGAACAAGTTCAGGGGTCCAAAACCCTAGCAGGATAGCTATTTAGGGTTAAAAACCCTAACTTTTAGGCTTAAAAGGGGCCCGAGGGGTCACTTTCAAGTCATTTTCACACACCTCCACTAGCAATCTTGAGATTTGAGCTCTGACTCTCTAGCGATATGGTGCAACAACAGCTTCCCCTACACATCACTGATTGAGTTCGGACCTATCAACGGCCACCTGGCATCGGGGCACTGGTATGTGACCCTTACCCAAGCTTAGTTTTTTCATTTAATGTTGTAATTAATGCTTTAAAAGGGGAGCTTGCCTCCAGCGGCGTTATATAGCGCCGCTCGAAATTTAAATTGTGTCGCGCAGTGCCATTTTGCACCGCAGTGGTGTTTTTTGCACCGCAGCAGTACAGTTCAGAGTTTAGAAACTCTGACACTAGGCTTGGGCTCGACAGTTTGATTTGGATAAAGTGTGTTGCGGTGGCGCCCTTTTCACCCAAACTGCAACGCTGGGAGGGAAAGTGCACCGCGGTGGTGCATTTTTGTTCTTTTTTGCGCTCGAGCATCAGAGTTTGAGTAAAATCAAACTACGACACCATCACGAATTGTGCTGTTGGGGATGAGCTTGGAGCGTTCGACCATAAATTTTTCAAAAATTTTAACATGCTGACCTTCCTTGATGCAGGATGCGGCGAGGGAGCTCTACTCTCGGGAGCACCGATCGTGAGATTTAGCTAGCGTCTTACGGGACCAGGATCGACTGGGCACTGCGGGATTATGGCACATTGCGTACGCAGTGCCCGTGCGTACTCACTTAGGGATGCTATCAGCGCTGGCCAAGAGATGGCACAGCGAGACGTCATCATTTCATCTTTCCACTGGCGAGGCCACTGTCACTCTAGAGGACGTTTGGCGCATTTTACAATTGCCTATTCATGGCTGACAGGTGATCCTTTGACATGGACAAGGGATGCGAGGCCTGCACCAAAGTCCTTGCCACACGGGACATTATCTATTGCGAGGGACAGATTGAGCTAAAGCACTATAGGGTTATTACACCTCCCTACTGCTGGGCAGTTGCAGCTATTATTTTAGGTCTTGTTGCCCCAGACCGATGAGGGTGATATTTCAATCCTAACTGGGGGTATTGTTGGGAGCAGATGGTCTGAGACAGGCCTGTTCGTTTTGCATGGGGGCCTGTACTTCTCGCCTCACTCTACAACGACTTGCACGAGTATGTATACATGGACGGCAGAGCATTGGGGGCAGGAGTGACTTTACTTCACGTCTGGGCATGGGAGCACATTTTTGTGCTACAGCCACGTGTCGTTCTAGTTCTGATGGGGGTAGAGGATTCCCTTGTAGCACGATACAGAGGCGGTGTGTCCTTTACACACACTGGTGAGCACAAGATCCCCCACTGGAGGCGGGTCTTGGATGAGATGCTTGTATTCACTTGGAAACCATACCTTGGTCGGCCTAGATGAGCCGATGATGTTGATCAGCTCTTTTATTGCCGCCAGGACCGATACATGCAGGGGCAAGAGCATACGATGATTAAGAGGTACTAGCCAGGGCGCGTACAACGTCAGTTCAGAGAGCCACAGGATTGGCTTAATGACGACTATGTAGCCATCTTTGCTTGCAGTATGACACAGGTATCATGGGGTATGGCATTCCCACTTCAGAGGCAGTTGACAGCTTCAGGCACTTGGTAGCCCAACTGTGGGCTTATGATCAGGGCCTAGTAGATCCTGACACCAGTCAGGCCTATAGGGACTAGTTCAAATGTCCACTTCAATTGACCATTCTAGGTGAGGATCTAGATCCACGCAAAGTCAGAGGCAGAGGGAGAGGACAGGGGCGAGGACCAAGGGTTGATATTCGACAGGATCCACCAGGTGTGCCCCTAGTCCCGCCAGGTCATGGGGATGTTCATATGCAGGATCAACAATAGGATTTGCCAGTCCCACCACCACAAGCCGAGGGTGAGGATCAGCCTCACGTGCAGCCACGGGTACAGCCAGTAGGACAGGCAGATGCACGAGACACCTGATTTTGCAGCTGCAGGCCCAGGTTTAGGCGATGACAGTAGAGAGAGACCAGGCAAGGGTTGAGAGAGAGCAGCTCAGAGTAGAGAGGGATCAGGCTGTGCAGCAAAGATAGGTTGCAGAACTACATGCAGCTACAGAGCTAGGCCGCAGACAGCAGATTGAGAGTATGACAGCCTCCTCCTCTCAGGGTACAGTGCTAGTGCAATCCTACAAGAATTCCATCTGAGAGGTAGAGTACTACTGATGGGCTTATCATGAGGTTGTACCCAGAGTAGATTGGGTCCCAGAGTATTCAAAGCAAGCCAGCCAGAGACCAGCAGAGGGTCATGATGACAAGGGCAAGGGCAGCATTCATAGGGACTGAGCCTAATCGAGATGTTACATGTATATTTTTGTGCCTTATGGGCTCATTTTTTATAGCCCGATGAGCGTTTTTGTACCGATTGACATATATGTACAGTGATCTGATTTATTCTTTGTACTATGACAGTGATATTATTGATGATATATGATGATGATTTTGATGCAATGTATTGTGTTCCCTTTTATGCATGGATGGTTTATTTCTATATGTTTTGCAATGATGTTTTTATGGATGCATTTGTTTCTAATGATGATACATGCGTTATGATTATGACTAACAGATCTATATTATGTTAACTTATGATATACAAATGTGATGATTTATGATAATGCAAAATGCAATGGTCCGATATGTGAAATGATATGCGAAATGATATGTAAATTATGCTTATGAAATGTTAATGAATGGATGCATATATGAATTTTATACGTCTATGCCTATGTGGAATGATTTACGTAATAAATGTTTTATGATGTTATTTATGAGATGATATGGATAATGAAATATGAAAATGCGATGTTCGTAATATGATACTAATGAAATGGTGTTACTGCATAATGAGATGGTTTAATGAGATGCTTAGAATAACAAATGTTATTATCCTAAACGTAATTAATGATGATGTATGTGATGCAATGATATTTTAATGCAAAGTGATATGCTGATGCGTAATGTGAACGTAATGTGATGATATGATGTCATTTATGTTATGCAAGTATGTATGCCTAATAAATTAAATGCTTATATACTTATTGATTATGCGAAAAAGGATTATGAAATGCTTCTGTAGATACTATGCAATGATTGATATGATAGATGGTGATATGAAATGGTTATGAAATGCAAATGAATGTTTATTGATATAACACCATGAGATGCAATGTACTGGGTGAAATGCAATGACATGGATGTATCTATCTATGAAGAATGTTTATGATAACTTGTTTATATGATGATAAAAGTGCAATGCGTATGTTTCCTATATGATATTCTTATGCAAATGTGTTTATGATTCCTATGTGATATGTTAATGATTTGTGGATGCAGAATCAATGACAATGATGGCGATGATGAACAACTGTCGTAGTACCTTGTTAGTGCGGTTAGTAAGAAAAGAAGAAGTCATTTCAACAAGACACGGGATGATGCAAATGATAATAATGATGATGATGATGATTAAATTTTTTTATGTTTGATGACACACATGGTATAATGCATCAAGGTATAGAAAACTAGGATGGCGTTGTACCCAGTGAGATGAACTTTGACTTGACAAGTAGATAGGAGCATTCTTGTTTACACCTAACATATGAAAACCTTGTTAGGATGCACTTCAAAAGTTTCAGACACCTTGGACGAAAACACAAAAAGGTAAACCTATCCATGCAATAGTCAATAAGTTTCCCTTGACCTCTTCCATACATACCTAACAAAGCAAGTATTCACCGAGGTTATATTACAAGAACGTCCAACAAGCATAGCAGACACAAGATAATGATCCTTGCCCCATTCCTATTTCTCTACATCCTCTATTTGGATATCATCGAGATTTCCTTGGAATAAGCGCAAAATAAGATAAGTCAAAAGATAAAGACCAAGTAAACAAACAAACTGATACTCTTCAATACTGTTAACGGAAAAAGGATGTGTTTTCTAAGGATAAGAATTGAAACTTATTACCAAAAGATAATGCCCATTGTAGGAAGGATTCATCCTAGGACATGTTAGTGGATGGCAGCACGTCATTTCGTTTATCCAAAGTGCTCTATGGGATGATTGATATGGGACCGACTAGATGATAAGTTACCAATACGAAGGGATGACCAATTTGCTTACGCACTGACTTAGACTTAAGACTTGACGATTGGAGTTTTACTTTTAATCGGCTAGACTTGTTTTCAACTATTTCACCAAAGGTTGATGATGACGATCAGTTTATTATGAGTGGTGTTATTGTGGGTGCAAGTGAGATGAGGTGGATGGATTTTTTTCAAATATTTGGATGTTTTTGGAGTTTTGCAATGTTTTGAGGCTGTTTTTTGGTTTTTTTTGAGGTTTTACAAATGTTTTGATTTTCGATTTTTCAATGTTTTTGGGATTTTCTAAAATTTTGACCAAGAGACTAACCTAAAGACCTATCCTAGGGGCCTCAAGGGCTGATCAATAGATTAGCCTTAACTACGTTATACACGCCAGAGACCACATAGTTCATGACTTGACCAATTTACAAATGATGATATACATGATGAGATGTCAGTTTATTATGACGGACTCCTATAGGACTGACCTAAATGTCTCTGGGGAAGATCAAAGATCAACCTTGCCTATGTTTAAGCTCGAGACTACGTAGTTCAACAAGACGACTCTATTTTTAACTTTTTGAATGACTTTTTGACCTGTTTGGATTTTGATATGTTTTGAATGTTTTTGGATTTTCTAATTTTGATGTTTTTAGATTTTTTGATTTTTGATGTTTTTGGATTTTCTGATTTGAGGACTTTAAAATCATACACGAATCCGATCCGATAAGAACATGCCCCCAGCGTGATGCAATAGACTACTCGATAAAGGAAGGACCATCTGACCTTGAGGATGGGCCGAGTAGTACTAGGAGGGATCATGATACGAAAACAAGACTAAGCTATGGTGCGAATGCGAGTGGATGAGTGATGGATGGAGACCGAATGGATGAATGATGGAAGCAAATGGAGGATGATGTAACAAGCCATAAAGATCCCGGTGGAGAGTGCTTATTTATGCAAGGTGCCTGTTTACCGGTTTTCACCAAGGTACTTTGCCCAAAGTGCCACCAAAGTGGTTTTCACTAGAGGACAATTTTTCTTTACTATTTTTTATCTTTTTTTCTAATTTTTTAGATTTTTCCTTTTTGATTTTTTGTTGTCACCAAAACACCTGTTTGCCAGGTTTTCGCCAAAGTAACCATTTTTTCAAGAAATTTTATGATTTTTTTGGATTTTTGGTTCTTTTCCTTGAAAGATTTAGGCATAAAATTTTTTGAGATGGGAGCTATTCATGGGCTCCTGCAAAGGTTCCCCTTTAGGTGTTGATAACTGATATGCCCCTGATTTGTAACTTGCTGTTATGATGAACGGTCCCAACCAATTAGGTTCAAACTTGCCTTTGCTGCTTGGGTTTGGGATTTTCTTTTGATTTTCTTTTAAGACCAGTTCTTTGACTTGGAAAGTCTTGCTTCTGATTTTCTTGTTGTAGCTCTATTTGAGTCTATTTTGATAGACTTGAAAATCATTTAAAGCATCTATTCGTCTCTCATCTAGTAACTCCAGCTCGTTTAGTCTTGATACCTAATACTCTTCATCCGTGATGAGGTTTTGCAATGATATCCTTAGGGATGGGAACTCGATTTCAATAGGGAGAACCGCTTCTGATCCATAAACCAAGGAGAATGGGGTGGCGCTAGTGGGTGTGCAGATGCTGGTTTGATAAGCCCAGAGGGCGGGATTAAGCTACAGATGCCAGTCACGACCTGCGTCATTGACTATTTTCTTGAGGATTTTGAGGATGGTTTTGTTTGTGGCTTCTGCTTGGCCATTGCCTTGGGGATAGTACGGGGTGGAGAAGCGATGCTGGATTTTGAATTTCTCGCACAAGTCGCGAACCTCCTGGTTCTTGAATGGTGTCCTATTATCTGAGATAATGGCTTGTGGGACACAGTAACGACAGATGAGATAGTTTAGGATGAATTTTGAGATCTGTTTTCCAGTGATATACATCATGGGTATGGCTTCCACCCACTTTGTAAAGTACTTAGTTGCAGTTATGATGAATTTTTGGCCATTGGATGAGGTGGGTGTGATTTTCCCAATGAGATCGAGTCCCCACTGCGAAAAGGGCCATGGTGTGACAATCGGATGAAGCTCTTGAGTTAGAGCATGGATGAGGTCCCCATGCTGCTGACATTGTAAACACCTTTTAGCATGATCATGTGCTTCTCTTTCCATTATGGGCCAATAATACTCCATCCTTAGCAATTTCTTAGCGTTGGCCATTCCACTCGAGTGCAAACCACAGATACCATTGTGTACCTCAGTTAGAGTGGTTAATGCCTCCTCAGCATTTAGGCAGCGTAGCAAGGTACCTTCTATGCTTCTACGATATAAGGTATCACCTAGGATGACAAATCTGGATGCCTTTTTAATAAAGGTTCATTTTAGGTTTGATGGCAAGTCGGCAGGTATGATTCCTATTCGAAGATATGTGTAGATGTCACGATACCAAGGATCACCTGGACCAACGATTTCGCACACAAATTCTGATTCCGGTAACTCGAATGTGGGAACGAGAAGCTGCTCAATCAAGAATTCATATTTTGGAATGTTGTTGGGGATATTTAGCAAGGATCCAATTATCGCCATGGTGTCTACTACTATGTTGTTGGTTCTTAGAATCTACTCAAATGTTATGTCAATAAAGGATTCTTTTAGGGTCTCCACCAATTTCTTGTAAGGAGTGAGCTTGTCATCCTTGGTCTGATATTCATTATTGACTTGATTTATGATCAACTAAGAGTCTCTGTAGACTTTGAGAGTTATGATATTTCATTGCACTGCTCTCCTGAGACCTATGGTTAAAGCCTCATATTCTACAATATTATTAGTGCAAGGAAACACCAATTTTTTATGACCTTAGTATGCAATCCCCTTGTGGGGTGATGAAGAAGATACCAGCTCCTGATATGTGTTGTGTGTATGAGCCATCGAAGTATAGTTTCTAGTGGTCTACTACTTTGAGGTTAAAAATGGATTCATCTGGAAACTCTGAGACAAGAGGATTCTCAGAATAAATAGGTGCTTCTGCTAGTTGATCCGCAATAACCTGACCCTTGATTATTTTTCTCTCCACATAATCGA
The DNA here is from genome assembly GCA_007258455.2 of Sequoia sempervirens. NCBI lineage: Eukaryota > Viridiplantae > Streptophyta > Pinopsida > Cupressales > Cupressaceae > Sequoia > Sequoia sempervirens. The sequence continues at coordinate 426,858,911 of VDFB02193867.1, forward strand.
TGTCATATTCTGATAATATCATTACCCATTTTGCCATTCTTCCCGTGAGCATTTTCTTTGATAGTAAATATTTGAGGGGATCAATTTTGGCGATGAGCTTTATCTTGTGTGCCAACATGTAATGTCTAAATTTTTGTGATGCAAACACTACTGCGAGACATGCTTTCTCGATGAATGAGTAGTTTAGCTCATGACCGACCATTGTCCTGCTGATATAGTAGATAGCCCTCTCTGTTTTGTTTTCATCATGCTAAGCCAAGAGAGCCCCAAGGGTTGTTGTTGTTGCTGACACGTATAAGATCAATGGATTCTTTGGGATGGGTGGCATTAAGATTGGTGGTGTGAGTAAATATTCCTCGATTTTGTTAAATGCCTCTTCGCACTTTGTATCCCATTTGTACGCTACCCCCTTGTGGAGTAGGTGAGAGTATGGGTTCTGCTTGTCTGCCAATTGTGTTATGAATCGTCGGATAGATTGAAGTCTACCTTGGAGACTTCTCAGTTGTTTTAATGTCTTCAGTGCTTCCATCTCGAGGATTGCTTTCACTTTTGTCAAATCCACCTCGATACCCCTCATGGACAATATGTATCCTAGCAATCTACCTAATTATACGCTGAAGATGCACTTCTTTGGATTTAGTCTGACTTTTTATTCCTCTAGTTTGTCAAAGATAGCACTTAGGGTTGCTATATGATCTTGTCTTTTTCTTGACTTAGCTAGAATTTCATCAACATAGACTTCGACTGTTTTATGAATTATGTCGTGGAAGATCAATGTCATGGCCCTTTGGTAGGTTACTCATGCATTCTTTAGGCCGAATGGCATCATGTTCCAACAGTAGGTCCCCCATGGACAAGTGAAGGTCGTCTTATCTTGATCTTCTTTTGCTATCATAATCTGGTTGTATCCTGAGAATCCGTCCATTAGTGATAGCATCTCATGTCCAGTTGTCATGTCTACTATCATGTCAATGTTGGGAAGTGGGAAATCATCCTTGGGACATGCTTTGTTCAAATCTTTGAAGTATGTACAGATTTGCATGGCTCCGTCAGGTTTTGAAATAGGTACCAAATTTGACACCCATTCTGGATAATCGATTGGTCGGATAAATCCTGCATCTAACAACTTTTTGAGCTCCATTTTGACCAATAAGGTAATTTGAGGATGCATTTTTTGAAGCTTTTGTTTGACCGGTTTTGCTTCTAGATACACTGCTAAGTGGTGAACCACAGTCTTTGGATCAAGTCCTGGCATGTCAGCATAACTCCATGCGAAGTTTATTTGCCTTTCCTTTAGGAATGCTGCTAGGAGTTCTTGCTCTTTTGATAATAGTGATTCCACATAGAATGTGATATGCGGGGTCTCCTCTATTCCTAGGTTGACTGATTTGCATTTTTTGGCCAAGACTGTTGACTTCTCCTGATGAATAGCTCTTAAGGGAAGATTGAATCCTTCATCCTCGGGCGCCTCAGAGAGGTTTTCACCGTTGGATGCATCCTTTCTTTTTACTATTTTCTTGTCAGAGAGTGCCACAGTGTGGTTTTCACTCAAGGACTTAGATATGATTCTTAGTTTCTCACTTTTATGACTAAAGGATTCAATCGTTTCCCTATAATAGGCATGTGTGTCCAACTCCATTATAAACCCTGCTTTGTGATCCCCTTCTGGAATGTTGTTCCGCAATCCCATGAATTCTGAGAGTGCCTCATCATTTTTGAATGTATCAAGAACTGGTGGTCCTGGTTGGTCATAGTCGATCAGTTGGGGGTACACTAAACAGATCTCATGATTTTGATGGTTTGTTTCAAAGGAGAGGGTGCTAATCACACACAGGGTGGTATCCTCAAATAACCTAGGTAGATTGGTCATGGTATCCTCGTCATCGCTACTAATATAGGCCTCAGTTATAAAGTTATGTATGTCTCTACCTATGGATATTGGTGAGCATACTTCTGCTAGTATTGGCTGAGGAGAAATATTAGCTGTTCTAACCGGAGGACTTCGGCCACGTATGGTTATACTCGGAGGGGTACATCCAAGGCCAAGATTTGTTATGGGCCGCATCTCTAGCATGATAGGTATTATGAGCCCATTTTCATTTTGTCCCAGTCTTTGATTTCTATTGTAGCCCATTGCAAGCATCATTTGTAGGCCCTTGCTTGTCTCATCCATTGGTAATTCACGTGTCAGTCTTTCATCTTGATATAGCATGTGTGATGGATCTGCTTCAATAACCTCCTAGCCAAGGTCTCCTCATCTTGTGAATTTGGGATAGTCTTCAGGAGACGTTTGTGATGTGGAAGTTTAGTTTTCTTGTAGACATCTACATGATCTAGGAGATTGTGGTAACTCTCCTATCACAAAAGCATTGTTAGGGAGCTTGTAGCTTCCACAACCGTCCTCTTGGATGATGAGCTTGATGTCGGAGATGGTGGGGATGGTGGGAATGGCAAGTGTCTCTGTCGCAGAAGTGGATGTGAGAGTGGCGGGGTCGATGTATGGTGTGGATGGGCCCTCATCATTTTTTGGCACTTGAGGAATTTTGTAATATTTGGCTTCAAGATTCTTGCAGTATGAGAAAGGTTTGGGATCTCCGTGGATGGTAACTTCTTGTCCATTATGTGTGAATTTCACACATTGGTGGAAGGTTGATGCTATAGCTTTCATCGCATGGATCCATGGGCGTCCCAGGAGGATATTGTATGGAAAGTCGAGGTCCAAAACTTGACAAGTGGTTTCCATAAGAGTCGGCCCTACTTGAATAGGGAGTTTGATTGTGCCCTGAGACACTCTTTCTTGGTCATCATATGTTCTTATTGTGATGCCCTTCCCTTTGTCAATGGAATCTTCTAATATTTTCAACTGTTTGATGAGGCTGAGAGAACAGATGTTCAAACTTGTACCTCCATCCACCAACACCCTTTTGATTTTGCTCTTGTGTACAATGGCTTCCAAGTGAAGTGCACAGTTATGAGATGGTTGGGTAGGGAAATCTTGGTCAGAAAATGTAAGGAGGTTAGGTGTTATTATATTTTTGACCATAGCTTGGAATTGCTCTGCATTGAGATTTGTGGGGACGGTGGATGAGGCTAATGCTTCCTCGAGGATCTTTTTATGCGCAGATGAGATTTTTAACAACTCCATGATGGAGATGTGTGTTGGTGTTCTCTTGAGTTGATCTAAGACATTGTAGCCATTAGGAACAAATCTAGATGAAGGGACCCTATTTGGTTGGGATGATCCTGCAATGGTGACTTTGCCTCCTCTTGTGGTGACTCCACAATCTTCGGCATGGGCGCCCTTGATGGTAATGACCATGCAATCTTCATTTAGGGAGGCAACGATTGATTCATACACATGATTTACGTTTGAATGGGTGCCTTTCCCTTTATCATTTTTATTCCCTTTGTTGCCATGATTCGGCATCAATTCGTGCAAATTTTAAGATCTTAATTTCCCGTAGGTTGTTCCACGTTTATGATTTTCTTATCGATGAGATCTTGGATGATGTTTTTGAGTCTCATGCAGCTGTTTGTGGTATGGCCTTTGATTTTATGAAATTCGCAAAGTTGATTCTCGTTATACCAAGGAGGTTTGACACCGGGTTCTTGGTAATTCTCGAATGTAGGAGGCTTGATGAGTTTTTCATCGATCAACTTTTTCATTATGTCTTCAAGGGGTTCCCCCAAAATGGTGTATTTTCATTTTGGTGGTCCTCTTTGGTCATTGAGATTATTGATAGTTGGATTATTGTTGGGTTGGTGTGTTGTGTGATGGTGGTTCTGGTGTTGAATTTGGATTTGTGGTGCGGGTGTATGTTGGTGTGGGGCACTAATGACCACCTTGGCATCAACAACACCATCATTAGTAAAAAATTTTGTTCCTTTCCCACGTGCGAGGTTTATCATTGTAATTTTATGGTGGGCAGTTGTTTTGTTGTTCGTGGCATGATGTTGATTCCATGGGTTGAGTCACAAGGGCTCTTTCGATGCTAAGTGCAATGGGGATCAATTGATCATATGTGGTGATAACCTAAACCTTGAGATGAAATGCCAAGCGACCTTCAAGGTTGGCTATGATGGTGCAAACTTTTTGTTCTTCTAGCATGGTCCACTTGCTCTAATTGGCCTTGGATCACCATCGTTGTAGGAATGAGGTGAAAGACTCACCCTTTCCTTGTTTTAGAGCATAGAGTTCTTCGAGACTAACATCCATTGTAATGTTGCATGCATAATTTCTAATGAATGCATCCCTAATTTCTTAGAATTTTCTAATGCCTAAAGGTAAGCATGAGAACCATTCTATAGCGTGGCCTACCAAGCTCCTAGGGAATAGCCGCATCAGATAAGTATCGTCATATGCGACTTCCATGCAATGAACCTGAAATTCCCTGATGTGATCTTCAGGGTTTTTTTTCCCTCGATATTTGTCAAATTTGGGGATTTCAAATCCCTTGGGGAATGGTTTCATCTCTAGGTTCCTATCAAATGGATAGGGACACAAGTTGCTTGGTGTTTTCGTTGTTCACCCTAATTGAAGGTCGAGCACTTGTTGCGAGAGCAACCTGAGTTATGTCGTCACATCATTTTGTGGATTAGGGGGTGGGATGAAAGTTTTTTGGGGTATTTCAATCATGGGTTGGATGAGTGGGTTGGTCAGTGCATTGTTTGATGGTATTTGTATGTTTTGGCGAGCGAGGTAGGCTTCCACCTGCTTTTGTATGAACAACGCTTGTTGTTGATCTTGTTGTTGTGCTAAGATTTGTGCTTGTTGTTGCACTTGTTTCTGTTCCAACAATACTTGTTGTTGGGCTACCAATTCTACTGCTTCTTGTTGCTCTTGGTATTGCTTTAGTGCTTGTTGATATGCCTACAATTGCGATGCTTGTCTTTGTGCAAGAAGTTGTGCTTGATATTGAGCTTGTTGCGCCTGATATTGGGCTTGCGCTTGAGCTTGTACTTGTGTTTTTTGTGCTTGTGTTGCTTGTTGTTGTAATAGAATTTGTGCTTGAGCGGCCCTTTGTGCTTGCAATGCTTGTGTGGCTTGTGCAACTTGAGTGGCTTGTTGTTGTTGTTGTTGCAATAATGCTTGGGCTTGTTGCGCTTGTAAGGTGGCTTGGGATGCTTGGGTGGCTTGCGCAGCTTGAGCAGCTTGTTGAGCAGCTAATTTTTCATCTTTTTGTTTCTGGACTTGTTGGTATCCTCTTTGGAAAGCAGCTTGTAATGTTGCGTCGTATTGGCTTGATGTGGTGAAAGTTGGAGGTGGTGGAGGTGGTGGTGGATTTGGAATGGTGTTTGATAATGTCGTGTTGGTGTTTTGAGTGATGGATGGTGCTATTGATATGGTTGGTCCTTGAGAGACCATGCTTTGTGATGTTAAGGGGGTGTTTGATATGTTGCATTTTCTTGTGCATTTGTCGTTTGTTGTTGCGATATCAATGACAAATTTTGAGTGTTTGGTGTAATGCTTTGATTGATATTTGGGATAGTGGTTTGATTGATATTTGGTAGAGGGGGAAGCCCTAAACCAAGGAGTGGTGTGGATGATAATGGAAACGGTGGGAGAGGTGGAAATGTAAGGGGTGTGAGTTGTTGCGAGAATGTCGTGGTGTCGAATACGCCCCCTAGTCCAAACATATCTCCCTCTTCTTGTGAATTTGTGAGAAGAGATGTTTGAGGTGTTGCATGAAAAAATGATGATGATGGATCGTGATGGAAGGTGAGAGGAACATTTTTGTGTAATGGGTTTTGGGGTATGTTTTGTTCCAAGGTGGTGTTTGCATCCAAATTTTGATTATTAACAAGGGGGTGTGCTTGAAGAGCATTGAGAAATGTATTTCCCTTGTTAACATTGGGTTGGGTTGGATCCAGCAATGTTGTGATTTGCAGAATGTTTTGCGTGATGTTTTGAGATGGAGTTGTAGATGAAATGGGGATGGTGGATGAGATTGGCGAAAAAGATGCTTCTACTATGGTACTCACATCAAAATCCAAAGGTAACTTGGCCCCTTGCTTTGCTAGCTCAAGCATGTATAATGAAGGGTTAAGTCTTATCATAATATTGATGATTCTATGGTTGTCCGGATTTTGGAGCATTTCAGTCATTTCCTCGCGAGACATTCCAAAAGTAAGGTCCTCTCCTTGGTTTTCTTCTTGCGGATTTTGCGATGATGAGAGGGTCAACGGATTACTTGATTCAAAGGGATTCATTTATGCTTTTGTTTGGCTAATATCACTTGAAGTAGGTGTTTCTTTGTTGGCTTCCATACTCTTCTTGTATTGAGATCTAGTTAGAACCATAAAACAAGGATCAATCTTCGAAAATATGGGAAATGAATCTCTTGATTCTTTGGATTGATCTTTATTTTATGCCCCAAAGTAGAAAGTTTTTAGGATGCCTTAAGGATCAAAGGTGATTATATGATGATGATATTTAGGGATGGATGATATGGATGCCTTTGGATTTTGATAAATCTTGAATGAGATACTAGGCTTTTAGGACTTTGCAGATTTTGGTTTTGATTTTGTTTTTGGTTTTGAGGTTTTGTCCTTGATTTTGATTTTGATTTGCTTTTGATTTGGATTTTTGAACAAAAAGACCCTAAGATGTTGGATGATGATCTAATGGATAGCTTTGTTCAAAGGATGATGATTTGATTATGTGCGAGGAGAAGGATGCATCTTACCCACACCTATTCAAACAAGATGATCGTTTCACTAAGTATATGAAGAAGGATTCATCAACATATACTAAGCTAGACAAGATGATTTGGATAACTTTGACTAAGAATATGCAAAAGGATGCATCTACACATACCTAGCCAAAGGTGATTTTGATAACGTTTTCAAGGATTTAGTCTCAATGATTTTGATAATTTTGATTTTTCCACAAAGCCTAGTATTAAGGATGACTTCAAGATTTTCCAAATGTTGTTTTGATGTTTTGGAGGATGGATGAAAAAGATTTTGATATGTTTTGATCCTAAGATGAACCTAAAAGGGACACTCTATTTGCCTAGACCTAGGTATTGAAGAGCATGCAAATGCTTCCTAAAGACCTTTGTGACCAAGAAATGATTTCATTTGAACATTCATTTTTGGATTTCCAACCAATGATTTTTTTTTTTTTGCTTTTGGGGTTATGAGTCTTCAACACATATGAAAGTTCATTTTGCTTAGCTTTGCTTAATGTCTTTATTTTACCAAAAACACTTTCTTTGATTAGGTTTTCAAATTAAGATGTCCAATGTCTTAATTTCTTCAAACCCCACAAGATATGTTATGTGGAAATTCAATGAACTTAAGGCAAGGGTTTTCCTATTGTTTACTTAAGGAGACAAATTGAGATATAATCCAATGTTTAGAAACCTCTAAGGATGTGAATCCCAAGGGAAAGCAATAACATATGGATTGAGTCAATTGTATTTGTCCTCAAAAGGGTTTGAAATTTGGATGAGGTTCAAGTGTTTGTTTCCATAATGTTTTCGATCAAGCAATGCATTTTGTAACCCAAGAATAAGTACAATCCTATGGATGTGTAAGACTATTTTTTGGATTGCCACTTGGACAAGTCCAGCTATGCTTATCTCTAGCGAATGGTTAGATGCTTGACCCCACTGGCTCCCCTCCACGGAACTCACTTATACAGGGCAGCCAAGCATCAACACCCATGAAACTCCCATGGCATGTTTTCCATTTCTACTAGAAGACCGTAAAAGCGTGGGGTGGCTTGAGAATGACCGTTCTTGCACCAACAAATAGATAAAAGGATTTTGAAAAATTCTAGCACATGGGCTTTAGTAAGGACTTTCCGTTCGTGGAGATTGAACCATGCGGCAAGAGTCCCCTTTCAGATCCATCTTGTTGGAATCAACCGTGTGATATTGGCGTTTCTTCCAATATCCACATTTATATCCCAGTTGGAAATACTCTTGGCTTTAGAGTGTTACCGGTTGAGTCGTTCCCTTGGGTGAGTACCTTTTCCCCAAGGCAGACCCTCTAGGATAAAAAAAAGCGAATGAAGAACAATATTCGTAACTCGATCAATCCTTGTTGGCAACCAGGAGAGAGAATATACACAACAATGCCCCCACTCACACTCGCACAAGATGTTCAATTTTAAACCCAAATCGAAGTGTGGAGGTGATTGCTTTGTCTCACCCTAAAGTCATGGAAAAGGCCTTTTGATTCTCAAGATTGCTATAAAGCGCGAGAGAAGCGCATACGTCCTTTTTCAATGGCTTTAGTTTAAGTAAGCCCTCACAAAAACAAAGTTACACTTGTTCTTTTTAAATCCCCAAAACAAAATATGAGTTTATTTTAAGCACCAAATGACAAAGTGAAAGACATTTGTTCAATTTGTTAATCCAAGAAACAAAATCTAGTAAGTTGTGATCCTAAGGTTCATTTTATCCCCTTTGCAAGAAATAAACAAAAAGATTATTTTTAAACCCAAAGGAAGATTAGTGTCCTAAGAAAGAAGAGATAACAAATTATTAAGGAAGTGTTAAACAAACACTAAAGTGTTTAAAAACACTTTGATTGGATGAAATATCATCATCATGCTCCTTCTTCCCTTGTTTTCGATTTCCAACCTACAAGTGAGAAAAACTAGTCAGATTCTGGAAAATACAGAAGTTAAAAACCAGAAAACAAAACATAAATTAATCATAAATCAAAAGCACGTGCTAAAAATCAAATTTTCCCTTTTTACTATCTCCCAGTGTCACAACTCGCAATGGTGTTGCAGTTTGTCTTCTCAGCGGTTCCCTCACAGTGCCACTTACCAGTCAGCGGCGCTCTGTGTCGGGACAGAGAGCTCAACTCCGTCGTAATTTTTGCCTAGCATCGGAGTTTAATATTTTTTTGAAAATTTATGTTGGTCGGCGAGTCCAGCGGCAGAGTTTGGAATTCAAATATTTAAGCGAGATGAGTCCAGCGGTGCCATATAGCAATGCTAACGAGCCCGCGGTGCCAAAACAACAATGCTGAGCTCCCAGTGTTGGAATTTTCTGTGTGAATGAAAACGTGGAAATTTTGAGAAAAATAGATTGAAAGTGATATCTAGCCCTCCTTCTAGCACCAAATGTGTGAACCCTTTTCCTAGTTCCTGCAAAACAACATGAGTAAACAAGTTAAACAAGGAATTGCAAGCTAAAACAAGGATTCCCCATGAAATCTATTTACAAAATCAAAATAGGAAAGAAAATAATGAAAAACTAAATAAAAACAATGAAATAGCTTGAATCCTAATTTAAATATGCAAACTCATGATCCCATGGGGGATTTGGTGCCAATTTGATGTGAAAATTGGCCCTTTCCCAATTCCTATGATGAAATCTTGATATGTTGAAGATGATATTGATCCACTTTGATGAAAGATGAGAACTTCAAGCCAAATCTGCAAAAAGCCTAGCTAAGAATTCAATGATGGATGGGAATGGCTAAATATTTTAGCATTATAACTTTTCAATGTTTGTGGATGATCAAATGAGGATATGAACTCTTTATTTATAGAATTTCAAGATGGATGAATGTCCAAATTTGAGCAATGTGGGACTAACATTCATCCAATGATATGATGCCACTTGTCAAGCTATGAATGGATGATGTATGTGTAAGATTTGGGGTTTGTGCCAATAAATACCAATATTTGAAATTCAAATTTGTTGAAATGACATGCAAGAGGGAAGGGAAATTCAATAAATGCCACTTGGCTCAAGGCAAAGGACATATAAGATGAAGTTATTGCCTTGTTGGATGTACATGTTGACTTAGAATTTTTGAATTCAAATTGAGAGAATATTCCAAAAGATGTCTTGTGAGGAAAATAGAGATTTAATAAATGAATTAAATCTATTTTCATGTGCAACTTGCATTATCTAGAGGATGGGACATGAGATGAGATTAGATTAATCAAGGGTTAATTAATTTAATGAGAGAGGTTAGATGAGGTGACCTATTTGACTCAAATTTATGGATTAATTTAAATCAAATAAGAAAGGAATATGACAAGAGATTAATTAAATAAGGATTTTGATTTATTTAATTAAAAGAGATGGTGTTAGATTAAATCAAATAATGTTTTAATTTATTTAATTTAATGAACAAACTTTTGAGATTTAATCAAATAAATTGATTGTTTAATTAAATAGGGACAATTAGATTAGATGGATTGATTTAATTAACAAAAGAGATTGACTTAATTAGATAAAATGATTTATTTAATTAAGAGACGAATATTGATGAATTTAATCAGATAGGAGAATTTGATTAAATGGTTAGACCGAGGGATGATTTAGGAAGAAATGATGTTAGTGAGTCAGGATCAAATGTATGATGTCAATCAATATATTTTACGTGTCTACAATAATTTATATTTAAATAGGAATGAACAATTAATAATTGAGGATGAGATTAGAGAAGCACATCATGGTACTCTTTTGACCATTGAATTTGGCCTAGACATGGTATAATTTTTCGTACACATAAAACTTTTTTATTGTATGCATATCATTTAAATTATGATTAATTAAGCACATACTAATTTATATCTTGATCTTATTTTACTTTTGTAGTGTACTCCAAATGTGAGTGATGTGACACCTTTTACCATGTCATAAACTAAAACACCTGATCATCCTCAGAGACCGTCATTTGTAGAATGAGTCACAGTCAAGGTAATTGAACTAAATTTTAAATGAATTAATAGTTTAGTTAGAACTTATAAAAATTATTGTAGATATTTAGATATCAATTTCAAATATATTATGGTTATATGTAAATACATTTGTAGTCTTACATTCTTGCCATGTTTAATGTATAAGAAGTTGATGTTACTGCATCCATGACGAGTTCTTCTCAAACAATCTCAGTTGCATCATCAACTTAGGTATATGGTTTTTTTATATCTAGTAGATATATAAGTTTCTAGATATATGTAGATATGTATGTTTAGTTTATACTTGTTTTTCAGTAATTATATATTAATTTTATCAATTTTATTTTTCTTATAGAGTATTCACCCATCCATGTATGTGTATCATCCACCATTTCAATATGGTAGGACTCCTAATTGTCCTAAGGGACTATCATTTGCTAAACATTTGTCAGCAAAAAACAAAGGCTTGACATTATGAATATTGGAATTTGGCTTTAATTGATATTTTTGAGAAATTATATTTTAGTATAGTGATTAGATGTTACTTTGAAAGTTACAAAAAATAGAAGATAAGTTTATATTTAGTAGTCCAATTTATTTACCATTGAGCTAATTAATTTAATTCGTGGTTCAAATTGTTATTGTATAGTCAACATCTCATCCATCAAGTGGCATGAAGAGGATACGTTTTGATGATCCACCACAAGTTTGGGATTTTCTTGACATGGCATAGCTATTTGAGATATACATTGTATATAGACCTTGAGGCCAATATGCCACATTTTGTAAATATTGTTTTGAGTTGGCATATATGAAAAATTTGTATATGTACATACACAATTTCTCTACACTTTTATATATAAAAATCCACAATTACTCCACTTTTATATATAAAAATCTATATTCAATATATTTTGTTCATTGCATGCATGTTTTCCTACTTTGAAACTTAAATTTTGAATGTATAATCACTTTATAATGGTTGAGCTATGATGAATAACATGTTATATCTAATGATTTATTGCAATCTTTCCCTTTAAGAGCTTATGAATGACATATCATTTTCTCATAAATTATCATTAGACATTTACATTAATATGTACATACTATTGTTAAATTTGGTTACCTTGGGTAACTTCACCAAATTTGATCCCTTTATCCTTAGTCTCTATAATTTCAATATCCTTTTTCCTTTGATTCTTTGATCCATTAACACACTTAGTCTTTATATTTTCATTTTGATTTTTATCCTTTCAACAAAGTTAGATTTCCCTTTACCAATGATGGATCTTTCAATTTGAATTTTTCTTTTGAAATTAGCACACATCAAAACAAATAACATGGAATACAAATTCCGGTACAATAATACATATACAAAACAAATTAAATCAATCTAAGCCTTCAACCATTCTTAAACCATCTAAATCAAACCTTATCCCCCATCCAAATCAAACCTAAATCCATACAAAATTTATTCCATTCCCTAAAAATCACATCAAATAAACCCCTTTGAAACCTTAGTCCATAAAGTCAATCCTAATCTTTAGGGTCTTACTCCATAATCAACATCCAAATAAATCCCACAAGATTATAAAATAAAATCAAATATGATCCTTTATATCCCTAGGTCATCCTTGAACATCGAAAAAACCCCCACTCCAACTTTTTGATCCCCTTAAGAATAATCACTCTCTAAAATTCAAAGGAAACTCATTGGCATCTTAAATATCAATTTGAATCCCTTATATCAAATCATCTAATCTATATTAAGTACACTTAATTATCCTTAAAGGACATATATCATGTCCTTGGGATCTTTAATCATCTTAGGTCCCAAATCCATCCTTTGAACTCTATAAGCATTTGTAGGTTCCAAAATATTAATCAATCTAAAACATCATCCCAAAAATCATCCCAAACATTTACTTAAGGAAATCACCTCTGTAGACACCCCAATTCTAACACCATTACCCTATTTAATTAAAATTTTGAATTCTAATTAACTATCCCTATTTCCTCCTAATTAATTAAATATCACATTATTTAATTAACTCCCCTTAGACTATAATTAATTAAATATTTTATTATTTAATTAATTATCCTCCTTTCTTCTTGTAATTAATTAAATATCCTATTATTTAATTAATTGAATCATCCAAGCCCTAAAGTTCTTCCCAATTAATTAAATATTGAACTATTAATTAATCCCACATTTAGTCGGCATGGGTAGCGCGGTTGGCTTGAGGCTGTGGGATGGCTCCTCATGGTCTCGGGTTCGACTCGCTCTCGGGTTTTCCAGGGGTATGGGCTGGTCGGCTGTTGCGTACCCCCCAGAGGATTAGTCTCGCCCCCGCTCGCCGGAATGTCGCTGGGCCGGGTTAATCGCGGGGACACCTCTTGGTTACAAAAAAAATTAAAAAAATCCCACATTTATTCCTATTCCTAAAATCTCACTTAAGTTAATTAATCCATGATTAATTAGCCTTATTGATTCCCTAAACACCATTATCCCATCCTCCAACATTTAACTCTAGCCTAGTTAATAAACCCATCCCATTAAATTAATTAATCCTTGATTAACTATCATTAGCATTTCCCTCCTAATTTTAAATTCACTCACCTCCCTCAAACTTGTCACCAAGTGAAAAGTATCCTAGCCTACTCTCTCTCCTCCTCTCACACATGTATGAGATCTCACCTACCCCCACTATCTTCTTATACATATCCACTTTCTTACACCCTCTCTTCCCAAGATGTTCTCACACATGTGTGAGCACACCTCATCCTCTCCTCCTCTCCCCTTTTTGATACATGTCACAATTTTAATGATCATCACCACCACTTAATCTCCACCCTTGATTAAGTCAATTCATCACAACCCTCCATTCCTCTCATCCCATTTCTATAAAAGGAAGTCTCCTCTCTCATTTTCATCATCTTGAGTTGACCTTAGCCATACTATGCTAGAATAGTGAGTGAACAATCCACATAGCTATCAATCTTGAGAGAAAATCAGCAAAGAGTTGGGTGCATCTTTAAGAGCTCAATCCATGGAGAGGTTATAAAGGTATAGCTTTTCTTTATGTTTGAATTCATTTGAATTTCAATTGTTTTGCTTTCATACTTCATTTCCTCTCTCACAACCTTATAAACGCCCTTTGGGATTCATTGTCCCTTTTAATACAAATAATCAACAATCTAAATTCAATAAATCCTTATCATTCCAATCCCAATCATCGTCACATTACCTTGAACCAATTTTTCCTATCCCACAAGACAAATCATCAAAGCTCAATCAATTCAACCTTAATCCAAAGGTCGATCATTTTCCTCAATCATCAACCAATCCAAAATATCGTCCTTGAGCCTCCAAAATAAATCTTAATCCTAGGGTCATACAAAACCTAAATAATCCAAAATATACAAATCCAATCATTCAAACAATTAAAACCCAAATCCTAACCTACAAAAAGTAACATTAACTCTTGATTTTATCATCTCTTTCAACAAACTAGGAATTCATCTAAAATTCAAACACATGTGACATGGTAATGATCAATCCATTTTAATTATATGAGTTTTATCATTATAGCAAATTTGAGAACACCTTCATTATTTATGATGATGATGACAATCTTGCTAACCAAATAAATTATGATCCTTATGATGATGATGCTAATCTTGTTAATAACTAAAAAGATAATCCCTATGATGATGGTTATGATATTGGCCAAGACACCATTGATGAGATCATTATGGATCATATTTCTATAGATTCTCCATACCAAATCATGACCAACCAAGACCCATTAAACCAAGAACATGCTATTACTATTCATCCCATGAACCAAAATTAAATTTTCATAAGTCACCCTCATCTCAATCTTGGCAATAAAAACACCATTTTGGAGAAAATATCTCAAAACCAACCAAAGCTCATAAAATCCTCCTCCTCCTACATTAGTCCATTATCTAAATATTTACAAACTAATCCAAAATCCTATCAATCATATAATCACAAACCTATCAACATCTTATGGAAAAAAAATTATCTAGGGTCTAGTAGTAAAGTATCTTAAGAAAATGGCCCAGGAAAATGAAAAGGGTCTTGTAACACCCCCAATCCAATATCATTATCCTTTAGCATTGTTTACAATAGCCTCACCAACCTAAAGTTCATTAAGGTTACCCAAGAGCCTCCTAACACCAACCCCACCCAATTTCAAGGTCTAGAATGTAAGAATATTGTTAATCCAAAGAAGATTTAAAATTTCCAAGATCTCCCTAGAGCTGCTATCCCTATAATTCAATTTATATGGGAAAGTAAATGAACCAAATCTATATGGTCCAAAATTCATAGAGTCCATAAGACATATATGGTTCAAAATCCTTCAACCAATCAATGTGTCAAGATCAAGGAGAATAAAACTGATGATGTTAAATCTCTTTTTTTCAAGCATAAATGAAACCAGTCAAATTGATGACTATCATTCATAAACATGATCAATACGAAGCAACTAAAATTTGAAAATAGGAACATTTTTTGTTTTGTGCATCCTAGACCAAAATTGTGGTAGGGAAGTGATTTGTTCATTCTCCAAGTCACCCAATCATTTTAGAGTGCACTATTCCAATGTAGTCTCTTAAGAGCCCTAAGAGCAAAAAATTTCCAAACTACGACAGAATGGTTCTCGAAGCTCATGGCATCCAAGAAAGTTTCATCTACACGTATAAGCCCGTATGGAATCCCTCCACATAAACCTCTCTCAATTTTGGTCAAATCAACACCGTTTGACCATGCCAACTTATAATGCAAACTTGCAAAAAGTGTCAGTGGAGAGTAGTGCAAATTTGACAATAAAGATATTTTTTGTTTCATGCATCTTGGGCCAAAATTTATTGTGCCAACATGTCCAAGTGGGTAGGTAAATGGTATGGAAGGACTTTGTTCATTTTCCAAGTCACTTGATCATTTCAAAGTGCACTTTCTTGGTGTAGTCTCTTAAGAGCCCTAAGAGAAAATTAATTGTCAAACTATGACAGAGTGGTTCTTGGAGCTCATGGCACCTAAGAATGTTTTTTCTACATGTACAAGTCCATATAGAATCCCTCCACATAAACCTCTCATTTTTTGTCAACTCAATACCCTTTGACTACACCAACTTAGAATGTAAACTTGTAAAAAGTGCCAGTAGAGAGCAATGCAAATTTGGCAATAAGCATATTTTTTGTTTCAATTACACTATATTTATTTATGACAACCATCATGTTATCTATATGCTAATACATTTTTATATTAGATTCAATTACATTATTATTATTTTCATTATCATCAATCTTTTTCTTCTCAAGATTTAGCTATGAAGCCACCCAAGAATGTCAATGAGAGTAAAGAAAGTGAACCAAAAAATTTGAAACTAATAGAATATATTGTATTCATTCAATAGGAAGAAAAAAGCTAGATTATAATGAGATGATCACATGAGAGCATTAGGTGTATATATATGATATCTCATCAAGAGATTAAAAATGCAATCAATATGAGATAAAGTGAAAAAGGCCCCAACTAAACTATGTGTGAAAAGACCTAAATAGAGAACTAGATAAGAAAAATACCTTGTTCATACCAACATCCTCTCCTCCAATTCTTTATATTTAAATTAATGAATATACAATTACATATATTATTTTACCTAGTGTGATTTATTATTGTACAATAAATAAACAAGTGTCACATAGTGGTGAGTATGTACACCTTGCTTTCTTTTTCAATTGTAAAAAGGACAATTGCCAAGGAGCAAGTTCTCTCTTAATTTCTTCCCTTTGGTTATGTTTTTTATTTGTATTGAATAAAGTTGAAAGAAGAGTTACAAATATAATAAATAATAGGCCAACAAAAGGAATGAGAAGAAAAGGACAACTAAAACAAACAACAACTCCAAATTAAAGCATACAAACTTAGCTATGCAAAACCAATATCAATATCATAACTAAAAAATTATAGCCAACAATACAGTATTTGACACAAGTGATGAAACACAACTATGAAAAAAACACTAGCAATAACCCAGCTAAGAGTTGCAACCAACATTATAACAAGAAACTCAAATGACAAAAGTCATTTCCACTTTAAACTTTAAAAAGTTTTTTATTTGTTTGCCACCATGAAGCTCCCCTACATGTAGCTATAAAAAATGATGTTTAATCTTGATGTAATAAAGGTGGTTAAGAATCTCTATCCAACTCAAAATGACCCTTTGCAACACAATTCTCTCAACTTGCCTCAAACACTCTCCTTAAGGCTTGTAGCCCTCAAGACTCAACTTTTGAAGGTATATTTTGGAGAATGTCATATAGAGGCCAACTCAACATCAATTGAGACTCACTTCAGGATCTAACACCACTTTCCAAAAGATCCCAGAAGGTTTCCTTGGGAAAATCTTGCAAACCACTAGACTGCCCTTGTCCTAAAACCACCAATTAGCCCTCTTTTACAAAGGAGGTGCCTCCAAATCACCAATTTTCCACCCAAATTCAATGGTTAGTCTTTACTTATGTATCAAAACAACATATTTCACCATTAGATCTCAGGTTTATGACATTTAAACCACTATTCCATGAAACCCTCACTCTACATGCAAAATACCAAGGGTTTCATGAAAATCCTATATCCTAGGCTTATCAGACTTAACAATCAACTTCAACATATCACAATGACTCTGCACAAACTCAATCCATCCTTACATAGATAGTCCCACCAACATTTTGACAAAACTCTGCTTTAACTCACCATTTTCACATGAAAAATACATTGTTCAGCCCTAGGTTATCCTCCCAAATTGAACAACTTGACTCCACTGCCTCTTAAACCATAAGAACACATATCCTACCACAAAAAAATTCAATCCACTAAGCTACAGGTTTTTCCAGTAGGTGGATTGACTAAATCATCATTTAACTTCTATCAAAACCCTACATTGGCTTTTGATAGGCAGATTTCAGAAAATTACAAAGATCTCCTTCCAATCTTAATGAAAGACACTCAAACCTATTTCACAAGAGATTTAGAACATGCTTCATCAAAATAAAATAAAATTCAATGCATCACAGTGACTATACGGGCCATACAAAGCTTGGAAAATCCAGAAACACAGTGAATTTTTGCATAAATAATGTTGTGTTTTAATAGGAAAATGATTTCAATACACCATCAACAACCTTGTTCAAGCCTTCTTGGAGGCCTTTTATACTTTTTACCCTCAAAATATAACTACCCAATGCTTATAACTACTTTTCAAATTCCAAGACCCTTCATCTTCCACAAAAATGCAAATTTTGCAACTTTTTGTGCTTGACAACATTTACAACAAATTGCAATTTTGCTCTATCCACACAATTGACCCCCTAATCACCTAAGAACCATCCCAAATGACTTATTACAATAGAAATTGGTCTCATTGACCTTATTATGAAAAAAACACATCAAATCTTAAAGCTTACTTAATATCAACCTTGTTTGACCATTATTGACCAAAGGTGCTCCTACACCATACACCCCAACTTTGAACTTTTCCAAGTCTCTTGGAAAGATTAATGTGATTTGTCTTCCTTTTTACTCTTCATGCCTCTAACTTTCTTGCATTCTTCCATCATGTTCTCTCTATCCTTGATTCATACTGCCCTTTTCATCTTTGTTCTTGTCTTCTCTTGAAACTTGCTTCACTCTATCATACTGTATTATGGGGTGTTTTTTTGCCTTTCCATCATCAAACTCTGATATCACATTTTCTTTTACATCTACACACAAACCTTTAGCATCTTCCATCAATTTTCTATGCTCTTCATGCATAGATCCCTGTCCACTAGCCTTTTATCTATGTTTTTCTCTCTATTAACTGTACCATCACGCTTACTAGCCTCTGTCAAACCTACAGCCAACTTGTTTACTATCCTAACAACCTTGCAAACCTCTGTACCAGCATCAGTTTATTTCCTCTTCTATGTACTCACCACTACAGGACACTTAACTGTCCCAACTAGGATCTCTCCACTCAGTTCTTTCCTTTCCACAGGCTTTACAATCTTATGTTGCACTTTACTAGTTTGGGACTTCTTCCCATCAACTTTCTTCTTCCACATAAAAACATTCTCCTTCACATCTAACTATACCTTGTTCTATTTTCCTCTATCCACTGCCTTCACTCTATCATGCCTTGTATTGGCTACCAATCCCTTATTCTCATCTTCATCAACATTTACATATTCCTTTCTCCCAATCATGATGATTTCACCTTTTTCTTTTGTCTCCTCAACCAATGGAATTAGAATAAATGTTTTCCCATCCTTTTCAATGTTATATGTATTTTGTCTTCCACGATAAACTATAGACCTATCAAACTGCCAGAGCCTTCCTAGAAAAACATGGCAACAACTCATAGGTAGAATGTCAAAAATGACTTTATCCCTGTACTGACCAATTTGAAATTCAACAGTAGCTTGTTCACTCACCAAAATGGTTTTGTTTTCACTAACCCAAGACACTTTATAAGGCTTCCTTCTAGGTAACCTTTCCAAATGCAATTTTTCCACCATATCACTATATACCATGTTGTCAGTCCATCCAGAATCAACAATCACTATACATACCTTATTTTTGCATCTACAAGTTATCCTAAACAAGTCTCTTCTCTGAATTTTCTCTCTTATCATCAAGCTTTCATTGAGATATCTAGCTACTCTTTCTTCCTCATCCTCCTCATGCTGTGTTCTTGTAACACCCCTCCGTTTTGGATATTTGGATCGGCAGTGTTTTATTGGTAATGTTTGATTATGTTTATGATGTGACTGTGAACTTAGTGATTATTTAATCATTAACTGTTTAGTGATGCGCATGTTATATCATGATGTGATGATTGTGTCTGAACATGCTTAGACTTTCAAACTTGAGTACTTGTGATCGTGATTGTTAAATGATGTGGAAGTTATATGTTGATGTGATGTTCTTTTATTCTGATGTTATCCTTATGACATGATTTGGAGTAAGTTAGAATATATTTGATTTAATGATGTTTTATGCTATTGATCATATCTTTGATGTTAGATGTGTCAGTTAATGATACTGTATTGGTGAAAGGGACGGATTGTATCACTCGCTTGCGAGCACCCTACAATTCTGAGATTCCCTCTTCACAGTGTGTTTGATCATAACATACATATATATGTTGCACGTTTGACATGTTCTTTGTTGCAGGTTTGCAGGTACATGACATCGACTCCACCTGGTTTCACAGGTGTGAGCGTGTCCATTTACCAATGGAAATTGATTGGGAGATAGTAGCTAGGTATTCCGAGCCAAGTCGTCACCCTAGTCATGTGTTGTCGAGTTGTCGTCGGGGTCAGTTGTTTTAACTTGGTCAGTTTCCCCTTGAGTGTTTATTTAATTTCAAGTTTAAAGTTATTAAATGACTTGCGTAGTTTAATTGATGATTAAATGTGTTGAGTTGCAATGTTGAAATGTGATTTATTTTATTGATTTATTTGATGGAATTAATAAAATAATTATTGTGTTATTGATTGATTTGATTAATTAATAAACTAGATTTAGTTTATTAATTAATTAGATTAATAGTGATATATTAAACGAAATAGTGATTTTGGCGTTATTGTATATCTAGATTCAATTGAAATTGAAAACGGAAGTTATATCGGATATTTAGGATTTAATTAAAATCTTGTCTGAATAGTTACGATTAAATTAAAATAAATAATTAAATGACAATATGTTTTAATTCCACTTTTGAAAAATATTGTTGAGGAAATTATTTATTGGTAATTTTGAAATGCCCTTTGTTTTATGAGAAATTTGGAAAATGCATAAGGTTGAATTAAAATTCGAAATTAGAATTTGAATTAAAAAAATTCCCATGTTTTTAAATTAGATTTTGTGAGTGGGAATTTTAGGGTTTCTTTGACCAAATTGAAAAAAACCCTATTTTGGAGAAAATGAGCTCTCATTATTTTTTTTAATCTTGCAATTTGGGAAAAATTTGGGGGCTATGGTTTTTGCTTGGAATTTTGAAGGAGATGGAGGTTTTGTTGGTTTTGGATTTGGGAAGGAGATTGCAGGTTGCTTGAGCTGGATTTGAAGAGGTTCTTGAAGGCTCCATTCGAATCTGCAAGTCTTGGAGAAAAATCAGGTTCTCATGCTCTTGCCTTGGTTCATTTTGCAAATAGGTTAAAACTTTGTGATGAATGTTTAAAAATCCTTGAAATCTTGATTGAATTCGAATTAAACCCATGAAAAATTCGTTTAAAACCATCAACACAAAACTTAGAGGGATTCGAATGGAGAGATTTAACTTATTTGGAAAAATGGAGAAAACCCAGAAAAATTCGCCATATTTTATGCTTGAAAAAAAAATTCTTCTTCTTGAATTTTCTCCTCAATAAAATTTGTTTGAAATGTGTTGGATTCATTTATATTTTGCATATAAATTTACCAGCTTGGAATGAGAGGTTTTGGCATTTAAAAGAATTACTTCTTTTACAAATAGATTGTGAAATTCGTTCTGGTTTTTTTTACCAGAAGAGGGTTTTGATATTTTTTCGTTTTTCGTTTTCTGGGCGAAATTGTGAAAGCAGAAATAAAAATTTATTTTTTATTTTAGTTGTGGGGGCTGCCCACACTACACCGCCCATGGGGCGGGTCATGCAACGCCCCATGGGTGGGGGAGGCAGCACATCAGTCGGCTGGTGTGTGGGTCATGTAGCACCCACACAGAAAGGCCCCTGCTGGGGCTAGTAGCCAAGGCTTTGAGCCTTAATTTGTTTTTTTATATAAATTAAAGTTTATTAAAAAAAAAAAATTAAGTTATAAATTAATTCCATTTTTTTATAATATATATTTATTATAATATATATATATGATATATGTATTAATTTTAAAATTATATATATATATTATATTTAATAATTTTAGATTATATGTTGATAATTATATATGTTTAAAGAATAATTTGTCAGGTGGAAATGTTAAATGGGAGTATAAAGTTATAATTAAACATATAAAATAATGTTAAATATTAAATGAAATTTTTAAAATGAATACAGGGTTATTATAGTAAGGGAAACTGATATTAAAATTTGTAATATGGAAGATTTAATTAGTGGATTTAAAATATATTTCAATAATTGTATTTTAAACGGATGTAGATTTATATTTATATATATAAACACATTAAGTATATATTTATATATATACTTTTCTACATACGTTTCATAGATATTTGGATTCAAAAATAGATTATTTTATGGTGAATAATTTGAAGGTGAATAATATAATCAAATGATTTAATTAAGAGTTGGGTTTGTAACCAAACAATTCATTTAAAAAAAAAATTGATCAAACGGGTTGGTTTTAAAAAGATTAATTTAATCTTTATATATAATTGGGCCGATGGAATTAAAGTATTAAATCTAAATCCCTCAATGGTGCCAAGTGAGTATTAGATAATTTAATGTTTGTTTTAAAAGTTGATATTATAATCGAATATCTTTATTCAGAAATTTTATTATTGATTACCAGGAATAAATAGTAAATCTTAGAAACATAAAATAATGTTTCGAAGGCATATGTTAAACGATTATCTCATTTGTTTAGATGAAATGAAATAGAAGTATGATCAAGGTTTCATTTAGAATTTTGACTTTGATTAATTTATTTATCCTATGATGAATTATGGTTTAAGTGATTTAATTTAAATGCTTATTTATTAAAATATCTTGATTATGACTTTAATCGTGAAACTTAAAGATAACGAATGATTTAATGAATCATATGTGATTGATTTGTTTGACTTATTGCTATAAGAGTAATTTATTTAGTCCAAATGTTTTATAATCAAGTGGATTTATTTACAGTATATGATTGTGAGATGTAGAGTGATTGATTGTTTTAATTCCAGTTCGATGATATATTTATTTAAATGTCTTGATTTTGAATATGGTTGTGAAATTTAGAATACGTGATTTGTTCTTTGAATATTTCTTTGTTGTGAAAAGAAATGAGTTTATTATTTGGATAAATGCAAGTGATGGAAGCGGTGTTTGATTGGATTTAGGAAATCCGAACATTAGCTTATTTAATTGTCTAAAATGTTTTCAGTGTTTAATTGTTCGGCCTTCAATGTTGGTGGATAGAGTTAATGTTGAAGTCTTCCGACAGGAGTTCATGTATGGGTATGGGATTGTGGGTACATGAGTCAATTCTTTTGATGTGTCATGTGTTTTGCATGTGACACCATATCGCTTCAACGGGCCTACAAACGGGATGTTTTTGTGCCTCCTTGGGAATAGGAGAGGGTCATGTGTTTATGCCTCCTTTGGATGGAGGGTATATTGCATTTTGTTTTCCCAAGGTTTGGAGAGGGTTGATCTTGTTGCCTCCAAAGGTTGAGAGAGGGTCTTAACCTTGTGGTTTTCAAAGCAATAGTTCTTGATTTTAGCCTCCTTGGAATAGGAGAGGTAATGTGATTTGTACCTCCTTTGAAAGGAGTGGCTTTTGTAATTGCCTTCCTATGTTTGGAGTGAGTTTCCTTGTTTTGTTACCTCCTTGGATTGAGAGGTCGTGTTATCCGGGTCACCTATTATGGCTTTTAACCATGTTGTCTTAGGAGAGTGGCTTCTGTAAATGAAGGCCGACACAAAGTGGCACCAGGATAACCCTTTTTGCAAGTTGGTTAATTCAGTGATAACTAAATAAACCTTTAGAAGTTTAGGATGCTTCAAATATTAAATAAGATTAAGTATGCCTCGCTCATGGACCCAAGGGCTTGTTGTAGACTTGGGATGAGACGGGAAGGCCTGGAATGGCAAGATCATCTATCTCATCTTCACGAGAGGTATTTGGTTCCGCATGAGTAAGCATGGGTGCCGGGAATGCGGTAGAGGCTACCAGGATAACCCGTGTAGTGGGGGCCGGGGCCTAGGAAGATTCCCAGAGGATATCCCTTGACGAACTATGCGATGACACTCTTCCTAACTCAAATAGCTTGTATTTGATAGTTGTGACACCTTGATCTATTCATGTCCTGAAGCAATGTGACTTATGTCAATGGTGTGAGAGTCATACTAGAGTAGTTTGTATGATCGTTCAGTTCATGTGATGTGGTACTTGTATTTATTCCGTATCAGTTTTGTGTAGCTTGTGCCTAGTGGTAGATGGTCTTGTGTAGGAATTCCTTGTTACTATCTCCTAGCACAGAGGGAGTGGAACCTTTTGGATTCCACGTAGTCGGGTGGCGTGCATCTTAAACTGCTGGTACTTCTCTTCTTATTCAGGTGGTCGGATTTGAGAGCCTGTGGGAACCGGGCTTCTCATGCCTTGTTCTCTTAGTTCTTATTGTATTTTATTACCCCTCAGTTGTTATCGAGGTGGAATTTGTAATATGTAATCATTTTGTTGGAATTACCTCATTCGGGGAATGAGTGTTGTAATCTTATTGTTTAAATATTTTTAATTGAAATCTTTGGTATTTCTTATCCTTCATTGTAAGTTATCTTGTATGGAATTTATGTTGTCTCATTTCCTTAAGTGATTAATGTTTCAGTTTATATTAATGTTTTTTGTTGTTTGGGTTTTAAAGTAATCTTTGTCTCATGGCCTTAGAGGTTGTTGGCAATGTGTATTCATCTTACATGTCATTTGTGCTTAAAAAAAAAATTGGTGCATTTTAGTAGTGAATTGCAACTTCCTCTAGGGTTGCGTATGGGCATTTCATGCTCTTTTATACTTAGCCTATAGAATTCCTTGGTGTATGCTTGCACATCTTGCTCTTTTGCCTAGGATTTCGCAATATTTTAAGTAATTGAACATTATAATCACAAGGAAGAAACTTACCTTTAATTTTTCCTTCATCATCTCCCACGAAGTGATCTTTTTTTTTTGTCTTTCTTCCTTTCATCTTGCACAAAGTTCCACCACAGTAAAACATGTCCCTTTAACTTGGTTTTTTCCTTCTTCACCTTGTGTTCTCCATCTATCTCCTCACTTTCAAAATAATTCTTTACAACCCCTATCCAATCCAAGAGCTCTTCTCCATCTAGTTTTCCATCATACATAGGCACATCCATTTTGCTATGTCCATCCTTCTTCACAGCCTTCAAAAGCTTCATCATCCTCACATCATCTAGATCCATCTCTTCCTCTTCACTAGAAGTCTCTTCTTCTTCAATATCACTCTCATCCATATCCACTCTAGTTTTTTCATTTCAATACAGTCATCTCTCTTTTCAAGGCTTCTATTTCTTTAGCCTGTTCATCAATCTTTCTTGCAACTATGCTTCCTTTAGGAGGCATCTTGACAGTATTGCATCTTCACCTTTCAACTCACAAAATCCAACCAAATCACCAAAAAGAGCTCTAATAACTGAGCTATGATACCACCTGATGTAAGCAAGGTGGTTAAGACTCTCTATCCAACTCAAAATGACCCTACTCAAACAAGGAAACAACCCTTTGTAGCACAATTCTCTCAACTTTCCTCAAACACTCTCCTTAAGCTTGTAGCCCTTAAGACTCAACTTTTGGAGATATCTTTTAGGGAAGGTTGTACAAAGGCCAAATCAACATCAATTGAGACTCACTTCAGGATATAACACCACTTTCCAAAATATCCCATAAGGTTTCCTTGGGAAAATCTTACAAACCACTAGACTGCCCCTGTCCTAAAACCACCAATTACCCTCTTTTACAAAGGAGGTTCCTCCAAATCACCAAGTTTCCATCCAAATTCAATAGTCAATCTTTAATTGTGTATCAAAACAACATATTTCACCATTAGATCTTAGGTTTATGACCTCTAAACCACTGTTCCATGAAACCATCACTCTACATGCAAAATACCAAGGGTTTATGAAAATCCTATATCTCGGGCTTATTAGACTTAATAATCACCTTCAACATATCACAATGACTCTGCACAAACTCAATCCACCCTTACATAGGGAGTACCACCAACATTTTGACAAAACCTTGCTTTAACCCACCATTTTCACATGAAAAATGCATTGTTCAGCCCTAGGGCATCCTCTCAAATTGAACAACTTGACTCCACTACCTCTTAAACCATAAGAACACCTATCCTACCACAAAAAATTCAATCCACCAAGCCACAAGTTTTGACAATAGGTGCATTGACTAAATCATGATTTAACTTCTATCAAAACCCTACATTGGCCTTTGACAGGCATATTTCATAAAATTACAAAGATCTCCTTCCAATCTTAATGAAAGCCACTCAAACCTGTTTCAAAAGAGAGATAGAACATACTTCATCAAAATAAAATAAACTTCAATGCATCATAGAGACTGTACGGGCCATACAAAGCTTGGAAAATCTAGAAACACAGTGATTTTTTGTAGAAATAGCGTTGTGTTTTTATAGGAAAATGATTTCAATACACCATCAACAACTTTGTTCAAGCCTTCTTGGAGGCCTTTTATATTTGTTCCCCTCAAACTATAACTACCCAACACCTATAGCTACTTTTAAAATTCCAAGACCCTTAATCTTCCACAAAAATGCAAATTTTGCAACTTTTTGTGCTTGACAACATTTACAACAAATTGCAATTTTGCTCTATCCACACAATTGACCCCCTAATCACCTAAGAACCATCCTAAATGACTTATTACAATAGAAATTGGTCTCATTGACCTTATTATGACAAAAACACATCAAATCCTAAAGCTTACTTAATATCAACCTTGCTTGACCATTGTTAACCAAAGGTGCTCCTGCACCAAATCTCATCCAAATGCTTGTTGATATCACCATTTTTTAGCTTCATCTTCCATTGTGAGCATAAAAAAATAAACTAGAACATGATGCTAGAGTAAAACTTTAGAATATCCATTTCTTTATGCAAAATGTGATTAGAAAACATTGCTAAACATCTACTTTTCCATAAATGCAACAAAATACATTGTCTCATATAATCAACAACTACATTACTATTAAGTCTAATACCAAATATTGCTTCTTTTGAACATAAGGCATGGTCAAACACAATAGGGAATTGACCAAAATTATGTTCCATTTTAATTTTGCTCTAAAATAGTCCCAAAAAATATGTTTTATGGTTTCACTCCACTGACAAAATGGGCATTTGGCTTCTTATATTTTAAGATACTTTAGACTATCCCCCACAATCAACTTATGGTGTAAAATTTTCCAAGTCAAAATTTGTGCACTAGCCTCCTTCTTGGACTTCCAAATTTGAGCACTTAGACTTCTCCATTTCTTTTTTCGAAAACTGTAACTCCATTTTTTATTGAGTCTCAAATTCAATTTCATGTTCAGGAGAAGCTTAAAGTAAATCTTATTCAAGGGGAACCATAAGAAAGGATATTTATCAATCCACCACCCATCCTTGAAAAAATTGCAATGTAATGGTGTGCAAATTTTCATAAGGAGGTGTATAGGAACCAACAATTTCACAAATGCCATGAATCCTTTATACTTGTTTAAATTGAATACATTCTTGATATCTTGCCAACTAGCCCAATCTAGGGAATCATAGTTCCAAATGTCATTAAATTAATTCTCATTTTTTGAAAAAATAGAGCGCTTGCTTAGGAAATGTGTCAGCAAGTAGTTGCCCACGATATTGGACACACTTGTTCCACCAAATAGAAGATGTAGCAAAGCTGAAACCATGTTGTAAGGAATCTTTTTTCCAATTTAGAACGTCGATTATGTTTTGATATTGGAAAATGATTATCCTAAAAGCATGTGAAATATTTGGTAATGAATGAAATAATGAGATTGGATCTTGTGGTATTTAATATGTAAGGTTGGATTACTTTCTCTCCCTACTCAAAATTCATGTTATGTAAAATTTTAACCTTTTTTTTGTTCTTTTATATCTAACAATTTAAAAAATCATTAAAAAACAATTTTTTAATGGGATTTTATATTTCTAATTTCGCTAGAATCCTAACATTCTAGTTCTTACAAATTTAATATTTATCTATAAAAATACTTGTAAAGACTCTTACCATTTACACAAAATAAAATGTTTCCACATGAAAATAGTTGTAAGATCATGAAAATATATAGAAAAAAGGCTTATTATGTGAATTGGTTGAAAATTGGGAATAATGAAGTTAAAAATCAATTGTAAGTATCTTGTTGACATTTGATATTACATAAAAAGATTTAATTTTTTTTTTTATGTGATAACATACTTGTCTTCAAGCTCTTTCTTAAAAATATGCACCTTACACATTTAAAAATTTGAACCACTTTAAATAATGCTTAAACTAATGTAGACAATACTATTTTTTAGACACCCTCTTCTAATATATTAATTGTGATATTTTGATGTATGCATAATTTTAAATGAAATAAAAATTAAAAAATAAATTAAATGACCAACTAAATTTATTTTAAATATTACAAATTATACATACAAGCGGATAAAAAGTAGTGGCTAAGCATCGAAGTTCCTGAAAGCGATGCCGCATTTTGATTTAAAGGAGAAAAGCAGATTAAAATAGTAGCCAAACCTAAGATTTCAATTGCTTGAGACTGTTGGTTGAAATACTAGTAATTAATTTTAGTACATAAATTTAGAACGAAAAATGTCAGAGTTAAACACATGTAATACAATCTACAAAAAAGCTTTTAGCTATTCTCAAAGACTAATTTTGTTAGTCACTCTGATATTGACATAAATTTTGAAGTTAAAGACCATAAAAAAAGGGTGGTTCAAATAAATTACAAACAAATCCATGAAGGTCAGTACCTCAAAGGACAGTAGTAGGAAATGCTTCCATGATTTAGCAAAGTAGCAAATAAAAAGGTCCAAATTGCTCAGATTTCAAAGAAAGAAGCCACACAATCTCAGGGATGCTGCAACTAGAGCTAGAATGGCAACACTGCAGCCCTTAGAGAGAAAATTGAGCAATTCTTATATGCCCTCAAAAAACACTGCTGAAACAATACAACATACTTCAGAAACATGCTTGCTAGACTGATCTTTATATGCAAATCATAGTTTACAACATATAATCTGAATCCCAGTTCCTCCAAAAGCTAGGACTAGCTGCTTGCACACTCTTAACTTCATCAATCTCCACTACTATTAATTAGAGTTCACGCTTTGGACTTCTTGAATTGACTGTTAGACTGCCCATTAATCACTGGGTCAATTGACCCTGGGGTTTTGGAGGCTGTCTTGGGACTCCTGGACAAGAAAAAGGAATGGAAGGCATTAAGCAATATGCTTGTAGCAGACCAGAATAATATGTATAACAATCAAATGAAAGAATGCAAATATCTTTTTCACCTTTGACTGAAACCGTTTCATCATTCTAATGACATGAAATGCTAGTCTCTTAACTGAGACAAGAAAAACATAATCAAGCATTAAAATTCAGTACCTAGACCTCGAGCTTCTGAGCTCTTCATAATACGCAGCCTTTTCACTGTAGTTACAAACATCCTGCAGATATTCAAACTTGGACATCAGACCTCTCAAATACTTTAAGTTTGCAATATCAAATAAATGCTAGTGTTCATCACAAACATAGGTGAGAACATAATCGGTTCCACTCAATAGAGAATGACCATTTTCAGATGATGAATTTGTATTTCGTCTTTGAATGATGCCCCGAGCTAAAATGTAGCCCAAAAAAGTAAATCAGTTTATACATTATGCTAATGTTAAAAAATTAGAGAAAAAATCAGTTTATACCATCTATAATATGCACACTAACCTTGCTAGGATTTACTCTTTCTACTCTCAAACCTAGATTCTTCACTGCAGCCTCCAGTTGCTCTATTGTGTCATTGGCTGAATATCTGGAACCAAACCTCTTTTTTTGCTTGCTATTATTCTGCAAGTAACATTTGCATTAATGTTTTCAAGATGTCAAAGAAAGCAGTCAAGTTCTTGAATAGAAAACTTTATGGGATCTCTTACAAGCAAAAACATTACAACTTAATTGTGAACAGTCTTGCTAAATTCTTCTGACTGTTTCATTTAGTAGAACATTTCATTCATTTTTATACTGTACATCCTACATTCTCTTTTTGGTAAAACTGACAATTTGTTTTGTCCTTGATAATGTCTGAAACAATGAAGGGAAATTGGAAATGTACCTCGTTTTCAAAGAAACCAGATAAGTCAAGATCATTGGACATTGATATCAGCTGAAATGCGTTGACAAAAACAGGGCACTTGTCCTTTGTTTCCAAATTTTCCTGTGTATCCAATATAATCCGAAGCCAAAGTTGTGAGTTTTATAATTCATGTGAAGTATATTTGGGGAAATGATAGCATGGTAGAGATAATCTGTACAGGTATTAAAGTTTTTAGATGGTAAAAAGAAATAAATACGATAAGAGGATGCTTACTTCTACGTTGACTAAGTCAGGATTTGTATCATCCAAAGTAATGTCCTCATCATCCTGAAGCTTCACAGGATGGCTGTAGTCTTTCTTAAACCATTGATCTTCATAAATCTTTTCTATTGATATCCTCTGCAAACAACATTTTATTTTATCAGGAAACTATACAAATTGAATAAATAAAGGAGTTGCAGTTCAATAAACTGAAAAAGAATTGCATTAGACTTGTATTATACTAAAAAAAATTCAGCTCATAGAACCTAGAGAAAACACAACTTAGATGTTTGTACAAATAAAAATTATAGGAAGAAAAATAAGTGCTAGTAGCTACTAGAGAAAAACAACAGCATACAGTCTTTCCAAGGATATACAAATCACATAGATGTCATGCACTTTGTAGATTAAAATAGACAGAGAACTCCCACAAAGATATAAAAATACAGATAGTAACAAGAAATATATTATTTTTGGAGTGTAGAAGAGTAGATAAGCTTAAGGATAATTTACTCATGCATTGTATGAATATTTATAGCTCAGCTAGGTTTCTGAATAAACTTTAACAAGTTTTATCCATCTGTGATGTTTTCTACTTAAGTCCAGTACCATATAATTTTTACCTTTATTCATACATTTGAATGTTATTTTCCAAAACAAAACATGGAAGATTTGCTCCCTTTTCAAATTTATGAACAAGGGGCATCTCATACAAAATACACTTTTCACCAAATCAGACACAACAACAAGTTACAAAAGATTCTCAGTTCTTTAATGTCCTTTCCAACTTTCAACCTCTGCTACCCACAATACTAGAATAGCCTATGGATAGTACGAATGACAAAACTTACAATACTCTGCTTCATTTTTTCTCCAAACTGACAATAAATTACTGCCAATTTCAATGAGTAACTATAAATTGTTGCAACATGTTTTCAAAGAGAGACCCCCATGATAGTCACTACTTATTGCATACACTGCTGAAGAAATTCTAAAACCAAAAAAATTCAAGGCTATGGATGTATAGCAAAAGCTAATATCAATGACGGGTAGTAAAAAAGAAGTCTGAATAAAACAAGCACTCAATTATAAATCATTGCAACATCTTTGTCAAAGAAAGATACCATTTCCATTCACTGCTTATTACAGAGAAAAGAACATGAAATCCCAAACAAAGGAAGGTTTAAGAAATCTAAGGTCACCAATGATCATCAAATTACATGGAACTATAACAAGCAGCTTGATAAATGGATGGGATATATTAAATCAGATCTATGCATTAGAAGAATAACTTAAAAAAGCCGCTACTCCATAAAATTGGAAAACTATCTTCACAGTACCAAGATTGCATAAAATGTGTGAATATGACTTAATTACAATAGTAAACAAAATGAGGAAATTGCATGTTCCTTTGAATAGCACACAACCTTCTCCTCTATCTTCCACAATAATGTAGAGGGAATAATTTTCACATAGACTCAAAGAATGGAAATTATGTCTTCTTAATACCTTTTTTTTACATTTACTATATTCAAAAAAAAAAATGCCATTGTAAACAAAGGAGAAGGTTGATTCTAGAAACTCACCTAGTACTTTATTGTCAAACAATTGGCTACACCTGCACTGCTATACCCCTTTCCTTCCTCCAATTAGAAGCATTGGCTCCTGTAAGAAGCTCTGATTAGAAAACCAAGAACAATTTTTTGTCTTTCTAAGAAAATAGCAACAAAGCCCAAAAAATTACAAAAATGCAAACAACTCCCAAAATTACACCTAGTCTAAACTCAGAATTCAATAGAACACGAGCTTCAAAAGAAAACATTTGTATTTTAAAAAATTATTGCATGAAATCTTTATGCATTTCCTTAAGCTAAACTTTTACTTTAAAATTTTGCTAGTCTTTTGGACACATTTTAAAAATTTATTTGTTATCTATTTAGTCAAATGATATACATTGTTATTCTGGTATGAAGTGCTTTTGGAAAATGTAAAAAGATTTGGGAATTAAGAAGAGACCTCTCTTATATAACTGTTGTGCATCTGTTGTTATTATCTTGGTAAATTTGTTTATGTAATATAAGATGCATTTTTTAATAAATGATTAAAGAGAGAATTGAAACTATGGACTGTGGGTTTTTGGTAGATGGAATCTCTGAAGCAGTCTCCTGTGGCCCTGAATATACAGTGTGCACCATCTGTAAGAGCCCTTTTAAGAGGGGCTAATGGCCCAATTTCTAACACCACCTAAAATATACCAAATAGTTCCTAAAACCGTTTTCTGAAATCGCTCTGTACACTAAATAGAAGATATTCTAAGGGGAAGTCTACCCGAATTGCCCAATATTTATGGCCACAACCTTTATTACTTAAAACAATATACGCCAGAGCATACTTATGGTCTGAAAAGATTTTACTGTCAGATATGAAATAATTTGCTAGATTACCCAAAATTGATCACTACCATATGATCAAATTTTCTCCTTTATTCATCAATTCTGTCAATATTAATTTATTTAATTAATATTGTGCCTCCCACATAAGACTCTTAAAGTGTTTAATTTAATAATTAAATACTTTATGTAATGCCTTTATCTTCTCTAAATTAAATAAATACACCAATTTATTTAATTTAGTCACCCTAATCTATTGAATTAAAAATCAATTTAAAATTCTTCTTTTCTCACTCCTTTTCACATCCTCCATAATCCATTCTTCCTAATATGAATTAATTTAATTAATTCATATTTAGGGTGTGCATCCTCTTAATCAAGGATTAATGTCACATCCTCCTACATTTGCCACTTATCTCTAATCTTCCACACTATCATAATCAAGTATTTGCACAACTTTAATCAAAGCCATTAACCATTTTAAAGACCACTTTTAGTTAATCTTTCCATTTTTTCCTTTTGATATTGGATCTCTTTCCTTCCCATGAGAATTTTAATTCTCATTTATTCATCCTATGTCTCTCTCCTCCCTATGTGAATTTTAATTCACATTTTGTCTTTCCTGGCTTCTGTAATATTTTAACATGTCACCTCACGCACATGTGACCAATTCCCACCTTTTTGGAGACCCTCTCTTATCCTTTAGACTCTCCTAAGAATGTGAATTTTTAATTCACATTTATTTCTCCAACCACCTCTCCTTTTCCTATGGAGATTTTTGAGAAATTCCAAAATTCCTCAAATGTCCTTTTCATTCTCACTTGGGGACAACAAATCTCTTTTTTGAGGAAATCTTCTCACTCCCAAGGTACTTGGAAGGTACTTGTCCTTCCTCCACCTCATGTACCTTTTGGCCACCTCACTTGCACCTCATCTCTTCTTAGCCACTTCATCATCCACATGTCAAGATGTGAGGGCTTATGAGTTCTCAACCCACCATAGCCCTTCATCTTGACCTTGTTGGATGAATCTCAACCACCGTTGAATTCCCTAAAGACCAAATTTTCTATAAATACCCTCCTCAGCTGCATTTTCAACACTTTTTCATTTGGAGCAATCTTTATACGCTAATTTCCAGATTCTCACATCTACTATCATTTCTACCATCCACTTCGATCATCTTGCAGATATTCAATCTTGCATCTAACTACACCAAAAGCCATCCAAGCGAGTATAATAATACACAAATTCATCAAAAATCATGTCCAACTATGAGTCTTCAACAAATGCTAGAAGGTATAATCAATTTGAACCTTATTTCATCTATTTTCCTTTGTTTTACCACTTTAGCTAATCATTGAAGCATTCTAAGATTTTCACCAGATTTTTAAGCATTTTGCACATTAAAATAAGGTAAAATTTAAGGTACACATTTCCCAAGATGCCCCATTTTAATCTTACAAACGGATTCTTATATTTCACGCTTGTCGTTGTTGAGATTTTGCGAACACGGGCCGCAGTTGGGGCGATCATACCGATTTTCCTGTATAGCGACATGCCCGATTTTCTCCTCAAGTAGCGGGGTGATCTATGCCCCGATTTTCCGCGAATGAGGCTTATTATCGATTTTCTCAAGTAGTTGAAGGACACTGGCCGAAAATTACTTTATAAAGCAAACACTCCACCGCAGTTGAGCGACACTAATGCTCGGCCGAAAATTATTTTCTCGCCACACTTTATCATAGCGAGGGATTACGCTCGGGTCGGTAAAATTATTTTCTGCTAACACTTCATCATAGTTGAGGTGATTACGCCCCCCTGGGCTGAAAATTATTTTATATGCTAACACTTTACTGCAGTGAGGCGACTACGCCCCCTGGGCTGAAAATTATTTTCTGTGCTAACACTTTACTGCAGTGAGGCGATTACGCCCCCTGGGCTGAAAATTATTTTTTGTGCTAACACCTTTTTCCGCAGTGGGGTGACTACACCCCTGATTTTTCACAGTGGGGTGATTACGCCCCTGATTTTCCGCAGTGAGGTGATTACGCCACTGATTTTCCGCAGTGGAGTGACTGCGCCCCTGATTTTCTGCAATGAGGCGATTACGCCCCTAATTTGCTGCAGAAGGGTGACTGCGCCCCCTGGAAGGTAAAACTGTTATCTTGGCTTTAGTTTTCTTTGCTATTTTCTCTCTAACATTGTTCTTGCAAGGATACATGTGTTTTTTGCTAACTTTTTGCAACATATTCTTGTAAAGTTGATGAAGAAAGCGGGATAAAACATCTAACATTTGCTTACAGGGCTATCCGTTCGCTCAAACTTTTTAAACTATCCTTGTTGTTTGCATTAATCTAAGAACATAGTTTAATTAGAGGGAGTAATATTCATTGCTTGCTATGCTTGTCTTTTTGTGTTACCCAAAGGGAGCACTAGCTTGTTTTTTCTTTCCCCTTGCACTTTGTGTAAGCCTGGGGAGTAGTTGGAGATGGTTAGTGCTTTCTTTATAGTGAGACCTGTTTAGGGATTTCATCACCCCAAGGGACGATTCCAACCACGCGTACCAGCGGGGTATATAAAGGGGGCAGAGCGAAAGTTGTACCTGTTGTGCAGTTTTCGCACACATGCCCCACTGGGAGTGGGGACCCTCTCTTTTTTGGTGTCTTTGACCTTTGATTTTATTGGATTTATCATTTTACGGTCTTGACATGTTGGTCTTGCTGGCTTTGCCCTTGCCCTGAGGTTGCAATTGATTGAAATTGAGTTTTTGGCCAAATCCGGGTTTTCACCTGGATCCGGGATTTTTGTTTCCGGCGGATTCTTCCGTCCCTGGTTCCTTGTCTATTTCTGGCCAGATTCTCCGATTCTGGGTTTTTGCCTAACTTCGGGATTTTCCGGTCCTATCAGATTTTCCCGGATTCTGCCAAAATCCCGGTCTTCATTATTTCCCCGATTTTTGCATTTCCGCGAAGTCTGTGTTTCCGCGCATTCTGGGATTTTCCAAAATTCCGCTTGGGGCTCGGGTTTCCAGACTTGTCAGAAACATCTTTTCGCGTATTAATGGCTGAGGTACCTTGGCTCAGACGAGTATAAGGTCGGATTTAGGGCATTTTCTGATTCATTCCAACTTCATTGCTTCCTTGTTTTCTGCTCTGGCGATTCGGAACTTTCAATTGAGCTTTGAGGTTTGATCTTGGTTTGTTTGCGCGTGAATTGCTTGAGTGTTGCTGCCAGTATCGCGTTGCTTGGACGTGTTTGTCGCGTGGTTGACTTTCTGAGCTCGGATTTTCGCTTGCTTTGATCCATGGTATGTATCTATTGCCCTTCCGTTTGCTTGTGTGATGATTTGGGGTTTTCTTGTGATTGGGTATTGTTAAATTTGGGGTCGGCCCTTGATTTGGTTTTGGTTCCGTGTTAATTGAGTCAGGGTTGGACCCGTTTTATTTGTCAAACCCATCCCCCGTGCCCTATGAGCTCCATTTGTCCGCTCGACTACATAATTATCCTTTGGACGGCGTTCTGGATCGGGCTGCTTGTTTGTTTTGGGCGCGAAGTGTGTTATCATGCGAGATTAGGGTTTCCTTGGTGTCTCGGCTAGAACAATGATTTCATCTTATGCTTGAGCGACTTTTCTCCCATGTTATGTTGGCTTCCCGTCCTATGAGGATTAGAGGGCTTTTAGGTAAATCCTGAACTGATATTTTTATCCCTAAAAGCTTGCTCTGGTTTTAATGGCAGAAATTCGATCGTTTGCTCTAGGGCATCATCTTTTTGGCACGGGGATTCCTTCTTTTAACAGCTTTTGGGAGTTGGATCCTTTGCGTACTTGAGGTTGTTGATCATCGTCGGTTTTAGGATCCTTCGAGCCTAGGTAGTGGATATCCCGGGGTTGTTCAAGTTTTGGTGCACGTTTTGCCGTTTTTCGGGTTTCCAAGGCCGTTGCGGAATTTCCTCGCTCCCGGATTTTCCCGGTTTGGGCTTATTCCGCGGACTGAGTTAATTTCTGGTGCGTTTTATGCTGTCCGCGAAAATCCGTTCCATCCGATTTTTTCCGGATTTCCTTTCTGATTGCGTTCTTTTGTATATTTCGATGATAGGATTGAGGGAATGATTATCCATGCTTATTTCTTGTTGCCAATGAGTAAAATTAACGATTATCCTTCGATTTTCCGAGCGTATTAATGATTTATATGGCTAATAGTGCTTTGGCAGCAGGAATCCGTCTGGGTCGGATTTCTCCGAAATTCCGCCCCGACGGTATTTTCCCGGTTTACATGATTTTCCCGGATTGTTTGATTTCTCCGGATCTCGAAAGATTGGCAATTAGCGAATGATTTTGATAGATTTATATGATGTGTGCTAACCCTTTGGATTGATATGAGCTTAATAATTGAATTCTAACAATGATTCTTGAATGTACAGGCCGAATCAAGCAAGGCTACTGTTGGGAGGTCCAAGGGTGGTGCAGGGGCATCTTCAGTTTCTGAGACAGAGAGATTGAAATCAGACATGAAGAGTCAAGTTCCAGAAAGTAGGATCTCCTCTGTGTGGACTGATGTGTCCGATACCAATGTGGGAGCATGGTGATATGAAGAGTTTAAGCAGAGAACAGTCGAGAAAGACCAGTCGGCATTGAGGCAAGGGTTGATGAACTCAGGATTGGTGCATGTGGCAGGGTTCCCTCCAGCAGTCCAATGCTACGAGCTGATTTTGGAGTGTGCTAGACAGTACACTTTTGACACACAGATGGTGGTTAGCACTGAGGGACGAGTGTTGGCAAACTTCAGTACAGCCTCCATTGCCCGAGCCTTCAGCATGCCAGATCTCTCCTCGGTCTGTGCCTTAAACATTGACACTGCTCGTACATACTATGAGAATGAGCCAGTTAAGGCTCAATAGCTTATCAACTCATGGCTTGAGAAGCCCAAGTCTCACCACTCCAAATTGCCCAAGCAGTTGCACAGGGTGAAGTTCAGGCCGGATATCTATGATGCTATTACATTGTTGAGCAGGGTGGCCGGGCTTAAAATTGCCGGAGTATTGGAAAGTTGGATGGTCCATGTGATCACCAAGATGGGCCAAGGAACGAATTACCACTGGGCAGGACTTATCAGTGCAGAAATAGATAAACAATTAAGGAATGTTTTGGAGGGAAAGAAATTCACCATGTCCTCCTATGTCATATATGTACTGGCAATCTCCTACCCCTACAAGGGACTGACTCCGGCGGGAACCATTGGGCAGGATATTATCTATGAAGTCTACTCGGAATTGCACCTCGGACACAGAGATTATAGGAGGGCCAATGATGCCTTCACTATGCACATTACCCGGACCCTTCAGAATGCGGAGCACATCAGATTGTCCGATGGGGCCAAAGGGTTGATTAAGAATTACGGGGCCTGGTTCATCCAGTTCCCCACTTTCACTTATCTCCGGATTGATGGATGCCCCGTTGCTCCCTACAGATTGCCCAAGTATCCCACTGACCACATTGTGCTGCTAGAGGTCGTGAGACAAATTTGTGAGTTTGATGCAGTGGTAAAAAGGGAGAAACATAAAACTGGTTTTGGAGGTGATTTCCCTCTTGGGATTGGCGTGGGGGAAGTGTGCCCGTCCATCCAATCAGCTCACACTGCAGGTGAGGAATTGGCCGCCTATGGATTCTCTTTCCATTCAAAGAGAATGAATTTTGACATCACCGGGGAGGCACAGAAAAGAGCTACCCGGGAATACAGGCATAAGGAGGAATTAAAAGATTATTGGGTCAACATCAAGGATGACCTTGATGCGAGGAAGAAAAGGTATTCCTGGCTGCCTGTAGAGGCCATTAGGCAGTATAATGTGAAGCTGATTCTGGATCAGCTGGATGACGATGGAAAACTGATCCAGGACCATGTTTATGAGCCCATTAAGGACAGGTCAGTGGCGGATATTGATTGGAATGAGCCTGAGGTGACTGAGTTGGAGGACTTAATGGCTCCAGTGCTAAAATTTACCTTTGCTTGGATCAAGCATGAGGTCTGGGTGTTAGAGAGTGCCAAGGTACCTTGTACCTTCGATTTGATGGGGAATCTCAACCCCATGTCCACTTCTGAAGAATCCGGGGAAGAGGACCCCAAAGGGAAAGCAGCTAAAACCTCCCCTTTCAAGATCAAGGTCAGAGGTCCTAAGGGGACTCAACCTGCAGCAAAAAGGAAGCCAATTGGTAAACGCAGGTGGAAGACCCTGACTATCAGCAAGTCCTCGGACGAGGAGGAGGCAGAGAAAGTTGAAGAGGAGGATGTTCCTCCACCGCCCAAGAAGGCCAAAATTGCAAGGGTTGCTAAGAAGAAAGGCCAAACTACTTCGGAGGATGAACCTCCAGTTGTGGATGTGGAAAGCTCCGGGGGCGAAAAGACCAGAGTATACACCAGAAGATCTAGAACTCCTTCCCCAAAGGATGCTGCTCAGTCAAAAGACTCTTCTCCAATATTGCTAGCTGAAAAATAGGACAAGCCTATTTCTCCTCCACAGAGCATACTAGAACCGGAGAATCCGGATGAGCAGGAAATCAGCGGAGAGGCAGAACCGTTCAAAGAAGGAACATTATTCAGTGAGGCTGCCGAGCCCAAGGTGGAAACAGAGGAAAGGCACACTTCTCCCTTGGTGCAGTACGAGGATTCTCCGGAGAGTGAGAAAGGCCGCGGATCGCCTGAGCCGGAGGAAAGCATCCCTGCCAGAATTCCATCGCCGGTATTTCCAGAGTTGGGATTTGAGGAGACCGGCCAAGGTGAACAAAGTCCGGAGAAAGAAGTTGACAAGGCCGCAGCCGAGGAGGAAGTCGAGGTAATAGCTGCAGAAGGAGAGAAAGCCACAGGGGACCTGGAAGAAACCA
The DNA here is from genome assembly GCA_007258455.2 of Sequoia sempervirens. NCBI lineage: Eukaryota > Viridiplantae > Streptophyta > Pinopsida > Cupressales > Cupressaceae > Sequoia > Sequoia sempervirens. The sequence goes on from VDFB02193867.1 coordinate 426,898,247, forward strand.
GAGCAGAAGGAATCCGGACAGACCCCGTAGCCCCGGATTGGCTGGAGAAAGAGATTACAAAGAAGAAGCAGGTGATAGTAGAAGACACTCCTCTTGACTGGGATGAGATGTTATCTCAGATTGGTAAAGGAAAGAAGAAGAAGGCTACAAAGGTGATTTCTTGGGTAGAAAGAGATGAAGTGCATAACCGAGTGGTTCACATTGCCACCCCTGCTGCAGACAAAATGAGAGATGAGGTGACAGGCCAGGATTACAACGTCCAAACCATTAACCTTGGGCCGGCCTCCTTAGAGCAGGATATTGAGGAATTCGAAGGGTCAAGTGCTGTGATTGTGGACAGACTGAAGAAGGAGACCCAGTCAAAACGAGAACTGAAAAGAGAGAATGAAAGGTTGAGGAAATGTCTGGAAGAGGTCATGAAGCCTCTACAATCTCTCCATCCGTCCTCCTCTACTACTCAGGGATTTCTACCAAAGGAGACAATCTCCGGAATTGAAAAGATGAAGGCTTCTGCACAGGCTGCCACCGATTGGTTGATGAGTGTCCAGACACAAGGGGATAAAGCTATCAAAGAGATCATGTCTGTGGGCAAGGATGCAGTCTGAGGAAAGGAACTGTTAGAGAGTATCCTCTCTCAAGATAAAAATGATATTGACCTCCTACTGCAGAAGTCAAGGATTATCCTTGGGCATGGCAAGGATCAGTTGGGTAAGGATGGAATCCTTCCCTCTGCCAGATTGGATGAACCATGGGAATGGTTCGAGGCATTGCAGATCAGGCAGGGAGGCCTGAAGAAGATACAAAAACGGAGAAAATCAATTGAGGCTGACCTCACTGCAATTTATGATGGTTGCATAGCTTTCTTTGAGGTGATGATAGGGAGGAAGAAAATAGCTCCCAAATATCTGAGCTTAGATCAATTGAAGGAATGGTGGCATGAGGTTTATGCCCCGAAATCTGATGGAGCTGTCACCTCCCATTTGCTTGATGATGCAGCTACATACTTGGCAATAATAGACAGGTACATGACCAGCATGACGGATTGGAAGAAAACTGTTGAGCGGTCCAATGAGGGAATTGATGCAATGAAATGTCGGCTCAGGGTTTTGCCGTTGCCACCTATTGCTGAGCTGGAGGGAGTTTTCTCGAAGGTCCAAGGGTCACCAGCGCAGAGGAAAGACAAAGGAAGCAGCAGTTAGTGTTTATCTCGAGATTTGTGCTTCCCTATTATTATAGGGCATGCATTGGACCGGACTTCCTTGGGGACTGTGCCTTGGCCGACTTGGATGATGGCATTAAATGTGTGCCTTAGTTTGTTTCCTTGGCCGACCTGTTTTGGCGGTTTTGATTATCTTTGTAAAAATGTTTGGCTGGGCCGACATGTTTTTGGGGGGAATTTGATAAATAGGCATTCTTGCCTCATTGTAAGGGTTAGAAGACATTGGTTATAGACATTAGCAAGAATAGAGATTAGCAGGAGCAATAGTTAGAGTTTTTTAGAATTTCTTGAAGCAAATACCATATTCAGAACAGTTGAATTGTTGCAGCATTTGGTGATTAATACAATTGAAGGCATTGTGGTTTTCCTGGTGAAATCCTTTGTGTTATCTCATCTTGCATGGTTCTTTTGTTCTATCTTTTACATTGCTTGAAGATCTAGGGTTTAATATTCAGAAATAAATTAGTTTGGTTGGATAAATAGTGTATGTGATTTTATATTTGGAATGTTTGTAGTTATCTCTGGTCTATACTCCCAGTAACTATCTGATTGTAGTAGGCTGGTAAAGTCAACCTGGACCGTATATTCAAATGTGCCCAAGTTCGGTTGTAGATGCAAGTCTATGATTTGAAAATCTGTATTCCTCAGAAGATTGCACTGTTCTTGTAAGATTGCCTTGCGGGTCGAACAGGAATTGGTTATTTGAGATAGGTCCATTCCAGATATTTGTCATTTGCATTGATTGTCCATGCAATAGTTTAGATTTTGTTACTTCCTGGCATCCCTATCTTTTGCAATTTCTTTATTATTTAGTTAGATCTGATAAGTTGAGAGGGTTCAGTTTGCTTGTAGTAAGGTCCGATTGTGATTACCAGCAATTTCACATTTCATCTGAGTTGTTTTATGCATTGTTATGACCTGACACCCGAGAGACCTTGGGATGATTTTCAGCAATTCATTGTTGAAGATTATCTTTCAAGAGAGATAGAATATCATTTTTTGTCTAAGTTGTTGCTGTGCAGAAAACACCATCAACAGTACCCTAATCTAGTCACGTTGTAATTGGCGTAGCGTCGAAGCTAGGGTGATACCTAGATAGACGTGAAGAGTTGGTCCGAGCCCTTCAGTATCTCGCTGGGGTTCCTGACTCACGCTTGTGACGGGCTGGTGTTCACGGTTGTGCCTCACGTACCGAGAGAATATCGAGGACTCCCTAGACACCTTGTGCATCCTAGATTAAGACCTCTTTGGCCATACCCTTAACACTAATCGTAGGGTTGTGTTTGCTTGAGAGTGTTTTCTTGTGAGAAACCAGTGAAATTTTTGACAAATTGGCCTTATCATTGTCATTTTAAAGTCCTTGCCATAGTCATTTTCATCAAACTAAGCTCCTAATATTCTGCAATAAGGCGATTACGCCCCTGATTTACCGCAGTGAGGCGACTGCACCCCTGATTTACCGTAGTGAGGTGACTGCACCCCTGATTTACTATAGTGAGGCGATTACGCCCCTGATTTACTGCAAAGGGGCGCATTTGCCCTCCTGAACACCCAAAATCATCCCATTTGGATCCGTTTAGCCTCTAAACCATTATTTAACCATTCCCAACCATTATCTCATCATCCCAAGCCTCCGTTTTGTCACTCTAAGTCTCCTAAAGCCTCCATTTGATCATTTAAACCTCCATCTTATCATTTCAAACCTCTGTTTAACCATTCTAAATCCCCATTCATTCTCTACAATTATCTTCAATCCACCCCTTCATTTTAATTTCCCCATAATCCATTCAAAAGTCCATACCCTCACCTAACGAACACCATAATTTTACCATTTACATCACCAAACACCACCCATAACCAAACCGTCCTAACCTTGTCTTACAAAGTGGTTACCCAAATTGACCATAGCACTTGAATTTGATTATTAATCTTTAACTTCGACCCAAATCAATTTGCTTCCATCTTGAGGTGAATTCGGTGTTGTAAGTTATCATCCTCAGCCCAATCAATCCATTCCTATCTTAAGGTGGATTCGGTGTCGTGATCATCCTCTTAATCAATTAAAGCTCTTGGTCACTAAGGGTAACTTCCTTTGGTTAAACTCAAGGTCTCTCTCACATCTTTCATCATCCAATCATACCCATCCAATCATCCAAATCTATCAAAATCAATCATTCGATCAAATTACCCAATCAACCAAATCACATCCATTCAACCAATGCAATCCTATTGATCTTAATATTCCCAATCCAATTCAATCAAAATCCAATCCCATCAACATCCAATCCAATCCAATAGATCCAAACAAAATCTGATCTAAATCCAAACCCCATCCAAAGCAGATCTCATCCAATCACAATCAAATCATTCATCAAAAGCATTTTTATAATCCACTCATAGCACATTTGCATGCCCGTTCAGACCCAATTACAGGCAAAGAAAATGCCCAACCAACAAGCCCAGAATGCCCAATCAAACAACCCTCAAGATCCCAACAACACAATGAATGTCTCATCAGATCCTAACAAGGGTACTAACATCCCTCACGATCCTCGTAATGGTACTTCATCATACTCAAACACCGAGAATCAGAATAACTCACCACACGGTGAAGAGAGTATGGCTAATCAACCTGAACTCACACTTGAGGAACATTTTAGTAATCCTGCCAATGTGCAAATGACTGACCGTCTGCTTGAAAAACATGGGGAAGAAATTTTAGCCCACCTAATTGAGAAGGGTGTCAAACCCCCCTTGGGTGTTGACTTGTCCAAATATAGGAGTTCCCCATCTAACATACTCCAAGGTTCACAAAATGCACCAGAAGGTTCGTACTTCCCCAATGTTCCTCCAATTGAAGGTCGGCATCAACCTGAATTTGGCAATGTTGTTCTTTATCATGTTAACCATCCCCCACACGCTTCAACCTCAGTCATGGGAGGTCCTCAAGTGCCTGATCCCAATAATCCTTTTGCCTATGGTATGCCACAAAATGTTCCACAACCCCCACCATTAACACTAACAACACCCCCTCTTTTGAGTCAACCTACAGTCAACACTAGGGGCACCACCTTTACCACATCGCTTCCACCTCCTAGGACCAAAAATCTACCATCATCTTCATATACATCTCAACAGCTTCACCAATCCAACATTCCACCTCAATTACCTCCACAAGGCGCACCCCAGTTGAATGTTTCGGGTAGTACCCAACAACCCCCTTTACAAAACGCTTCTACGCTACCTCAGCCATCTCATCAGCAACCACCTATACATAATGCTTTGGTCTCTTCACAACAACCACCCTACCAACCACAAGGTAATCCATCTCGACCTATTGCTCAGACCATATCCCCTTTTCTCGCATCCATTTTGCGCCTACAGGCTCAACCACAACACAATATCCCATCTCGACCCATACAACATTTGACATCACAACAACAACCCCCCCAACAACACTACTACTATCACAATCAGCAACAATTTCACCAACGACTGCCCTATGTGACCGCCCAACAATCACAACAGTACCTTCAACACCAACAAACCAATACACAACATCCCATTCAAGCTTCTCAACAGCTTACCCCACACTTGTATGAAACAAATCCGTACTATATTCCACAACAGCAGCCCCCATATCAACAAAATCCCCCATCTTACCAGCAAGGCATATCATTATCCAACCATCCAAATCCGTATTTCAACAATCCAACGCCCTTTCAACATGATCCTTTATCATCCTATCATCAATATCCCCCCAACCCGCCACCGGCTAGCTCAGATCTGTTGGAAATCAAAGCCGCACTGAAGGACCTTCAAGCCGGGGCTACTAAACAATCATTCAAATTTGAAGACATATGCCCATATCCATTTGATCCCTCCATCTCATTAACCCCATTTCCTAAATATTTTGAGATACCAAAGTTTGACAAATACAAGGGAAACAAAGACCCTAAGGCTCACTTGCAGGAGTTTTACTCCCAGTGTCAAGAAGTTATGTACAATGACAATTATCTCTTGCACTTGTTCCCACGAAGCCTGGCAAGCCATGCCCTAGATTAGTTCATGACTCTCGAAAAAGGGTCCATAAAAACTTTTGCAGACCTGTCAGAAAAATGTGTATCCTACTTCTCTTTCAATTTGGAGAAGGATACGGACACCTTAGATCTCCTCAAAGAGAAACAACATGAGGAGGAAACATTTACTAGCTACCTACAATGGTGGCGTGCATTAGCAAGCTGAATGAAGACCCCTCTGAAGGAAAAAGACATGGTCACTCTTTTCATGGAAAACTCTCATCCTGACATGGCCCATAATTTTAGGTTACATTGTGTCACCACCTTCACGGAGATAGTAGAAAAGGGGCCCATTCTTGAACGTACCCTTATTGCCAAAAGACACATCAAAATACATAGTCATGATAAAGAGAGGTCATTTAGTGATAAACCATGATTCTGGAACAAGAACAAGAATTCAGTGAATGACGGCATGACAGACACTAAACATGTCCAAGTGGCTAATGCATCCCAAAAACAACAACCGTCTATACCCAATGCCATATCTGTACCACAGGGGGCACCTCGTCCTCCTCAACGGTCAAACCAAAACAATCAGGGGAACACCAAACGTCAATATGCTCAATTAGGAGAACCTCTGAGTGTTGTTTTTAATAAGTTGTTACAAATCAATTACCCCATCACGTACCCTGTCACCAAGCCATTTGATGAGTCCAAACCCAAGCCCGCATGGTTTAAGGAAAATTAGTATTAGTAGGGTTTCCATAAAATCAAAGGATACTCTTTAAACAAATTATTGGGAATTGCAGAAAAACTATGTTCGAGAATCTCTGTTGATGGGGTATCCAAGGTTGACCCCAGTCAAGCTTCATCGTCCAATGCTCAATTATAGATATATCAAAATGCCTTTCCAAATCATAATCAAGGCCCAAGCACATCTAACAGTAATCCCCAAGGAAACAGCACAAATAATGTGAGCTACAAGAATGTGCCCTTCAATTACGAAGGTGTTATTCATTACATTGGCGAGGGACGAATGTATCCATGATACATGTTAAAAGCCGAAGACCCTCAGTAATTTGTTTACTACCGCGATGAGGCACGCATCCAACGTCACCTCTGCAATCAACTCCTATAGAAACAAGCGGGGTTTAAGCATCAGCCGATCCTTAAGAAGACCTTTATCATATACATCCATTTTGGTTGCTTGAGATCTTCCACTGGTACATCGAGAAATCCTCAATAGAGCCTTACCCGAGGGAAACCCATGTGCTAAATGACATTGTTACACAATTCAAGCTTTGGTGGGACGCGGCTTTATCTATACATCAAAGTACGCCAGGCAAAATGATATGCCAAACGTAGATGTCAGTAAAGTAGCCCTTACATATCCGAAGTGGTAGTTCCGCTTGGCCATAAAATAAAAAGTCTTGGTAGATAATGGCTACGCCCTCAATTTGTCAATAGCTTTGAGGGAATTTAATAAAATAGGTGGGGTATACTCCAGCGGTTAAGTAACCCGGATCATCACAATCAAAGCCTATGATAATCTGAGAAAGAAATTGGGAGAGATTATCAGTCTTCCTATCCAAGTGGGACCTATGTTTCAATACACTACCTGTCATGTCCTTGATCTAGACTTACCATATAATCTCCTCCTTGGCCGCCCGTGGCTCCATGCTATGCAAGTTGTCCCTTCCACGTACCATCAGTGCCTAAAATTCCCCATCAACGAACAAGAAGTCACCATCTACGCTAACCCCCAACCATTTGAATATTGCCGTGCTTTAGAAGCGTCATTTCCCCATTTACATTATTGTCCCGGGGTTGAAATGGGGGCATCCTAGTCATCATCCGCAAATCCACCCTCCATCGCGATAACCACTCCATCCTCCACCACTGATCCTACGGTCACCAAAGTCCAAATCATTGACAAAGAGTGTGGTGAATACGAAATGCATACGGCTCTCAATGTAGCAACCATGCCACTATCACCACATGAGTATGGTCAACCTTTGCATGCTACACAAAAGGAAGACAAGACTATCACCTTTAGTGGTAAAAACATCCCTACCACCACCTTCAGATCCCCAAGTGTCAAGATAGATGCACCAGAAGAGGACATAAGCCAATGGGTCTACCGAGAAGAACCCCAGCCGGACCCTCCTCTAAAGGAATATTTTCAGGAAGCATATCCGTGGTCAGCTAAGTTTGCAAAAAAATATAACTACCAAGGTAGGGGCCTAGGTAAAGAAGAATAAGGGTGGTTGCAACCTATTGATACACCAAAGTTACCAAAAAACATAGGCATGTTGGGTATGACAGAAAATAGAAAAGCCCTGCAACATCACCTAATACTTCCAATAGTATCGCTGTGGACAATGGCTCATTAGAAGACATACCCAAGGAGGAATCCATCATACATGCGTATGATGGCGTCGATCACACCGACTTATCATCCATGTTCGAATGCCTATCTGTCTGCACCATTAGCCTATCCCTTTGTCACCCTGAACTTATTGATTGGGACCTACGTAATACCATACCTGTCAATATGTCTGCGGATACATATGTCAACCTTATGGGATTGGGGGAGGATGAACACTCCAGTCGCAAAAATAAGAATAAGAAAAGTAAAAAATGGTCATCTAGTGAAAACCTCCCTGAGGCGCTTCCTGACCTTGAAAAAGTAAAAATAAACGACGCATCCGATGGCAGAAACCTCGAGGAGGCACTGGACGATGGAGATGTTCATCTTCCCCTTGTCAGAACTTAGTGATCTGCCCGATCATTCATTCTAATTGAAGAGACTCAAGAAGTTAATCTGGGTACTGCTGAAAATCCTAAAATCACCTATGTGGCTAAGTCACTCTCAGAGCAAGAGTATCCGGTTATCGTGCAGCTACTCTAAGAGGGAATTATTGACTTTGCTTGGTCATATTCTGACATGCCAGGCCTAGACCCTGCCTTAGTGGTTCATCATTTAGACGTTCGCCCAGACGCCAAGCCTATCAAACAGAAGCTCCGCAAGATGCATCCGCAAGTCGCATATTAGTCAAAAAAGAATTGGAAAAGTTACTAGAGGTAGGTTTTATTAGACCAATTGACTACTCTGAGTGGATCTCCAATAAAGTACTAGTTGCCAAACCAAATGGAGACATTCGGGTCTGCACAGACTTTAGGGGTCTTAACAAAGCCTGCCCAAAAGACGACTTCCCTCTGCCTAACATTGACATGTTAGTCGACCTCACAGTAGGACATGAGATGCTCTCCCTTATGGATGGCTTCTTTGGTTATAATCAGATTCGAATCGCACCTGAGGACCAACACAAGACCGCCTTCACAACACCTTGGGGCACTTTTTGTTACAATGTTATGCCCTTTGGCCTCAAAAATGCGGGGGCAACATATCAGAGAGCGATGACGGTCATCTTCCATGACCTCATCCATATCATCATGGAGGATTATGTTGATGACTTGCTAGGAAAATAAAAAAAAATGAGCAGAACATCCTACTGTCCTGAAGCAGATCTTTGAACGGTTAAAACATTACAAGTTGCGGCTAAATCCAAAAAAGTGCGTCTTTGGAGTTACATCAGGAAAATTGTTGGGTTTTATTATCTCCCGAAGGGGTATTGAAGTTGATCCTGCCAAGGTAAAGGGTATTCTGGACATGCCACCTCCACACAATCTAAAGTAGTTAAGAAGCCTCCAGGGGAAGATGCAATCCATCTGTCGGTTCATAGCCCAGCTAGCAAATAAATGTCAGCCATTCACCCATCTTTTGAAGAAAGACTCCACCTTCTGATGGACCCAGCAGTGTCAGATGGGTTTCGACAAAATTAAGGAATATTTAGCTCATCCACCGATCTTGATGCCGCCTATTCTAGGAAAACCCCTCCTACTTTACATCTCTACTACTTCAGTCGCGCTGGGGGCATTATTGGCACAACATGATGAATCGTTCAAAGAGAGGGAAATCTACTACATCAGTCGAACATTGGTTGGCTATGAGTTAAATTACTCCCCCATACA
>VDFB02193867.1:426907619-427001420 GCA_007258455.2 Sequoia sempervirens
TTTTTGAATGAGACTGAGGCCCGCATAGTACTAACGGAAGTACATGGTGGTATTTGTAGAGCTCACTCAAATGGTATGGCTCTGGCCAAAAGGATCCTACGAGCTGGATATTATTGGCCTACATTGGAACATGATGCTTGCGAATTTGTAAAGAAGTGCCTTCCATGCCAACAACATGCAGATTTGATTCACGCCCCAGCACAAGATCTCCAACCCCTCCTAGCACCGTGGCCCTTTTCTCAATGGGGTTTTGACTTGATTGGCAAGATTTATCCACCATCATCCGACGGCCATACATTTATAATTATAGCCACTGAATACTTCACTAAGTGGGTAGAAGCAATACCACTCTCACAAATCACCGGTGTCCAAATCTCAAAATTTATCCTTTACCATATTCTCTGCAGATATGGTATCCCATCCACCATCCTCTCTGATAACGAAAAACCCTTCAAGAACAAAGCCGTGAAAAACCTTTGTGACACCTTTCATATCCAGTACCGTTGGTCAATGCCTTATTACCCCCAGGGAAATGGTTAGGCAGAAGCAACCAACAAGACCCTTATCCGCATCCTCAAGAAGGTTGTCAATAACACTGGATGAGATTGGCACCTCCATATTCATCCTGCCCTCTTGGCATATCATACATCCATCCGCATCTCGACAGGCGCCACCCCCTATTCTTTAGTATATGGTGCTGAAGCCATCTTGGCAATTGAAGTTGAGCTCCCATCACTAAGGATTTATCTGAAGAATCTTATCAGCGAAGAAGATGCTCGTGTTGCATGGCTTGCACAGCGGGAATTACTGGATGAACAAAGAATAAAAGCCTATGATCATCTACAAGCATACCAAAATCGCCTCAAACGTAATTAAAATAAAAAGGTCTGTCCTAAACAATTCCAGGTTGGTGAGCTTGTTCTTAAAGAAAACCAACACATTCAACCAGACCGTGATAAAAAGGGAACATTTGAGGCAAACTGGTTAGGGCCTTATATCGTAGCCACCAAATATGGATCTGGGGCCTACAGGTTAACTACTCTTGAAGGAGATCCCCTTGATGAATCCATCAATATCATGCATCTAAAGAAGTTCTATGCCTAAGTCCGCTTGGTAACCCTACCGAAAAATCAAAAAATCAAAAAATCAAAAAATCAAAAAAATCAAAAAAGTAACAAAAAATCCAAAAAAATAGTAAAGAAAAATAAATTCGTCTTATGGTGAAAACCATCTCTTGGTGGCACCTTGGATAAGTATGGATGGTGAAAACCTGGTAATAGGCGTCATCCGTAGAAGGCTTAATCATTATCTACCTGACATCCTAGTTATTTTATGCTTTCATCTACACTATCGTCCTCACCCACCTCAGCCTAGGCCACTTGGTATATATTGATTGAGCATTGGATGACCCATCTAGCCTATCCCCCATCCTGAGCTTTTCAGTATCCCACTTTGAGCTTATGTCATTCATTCCCTTTGTCAGTCAGTCTGTGTCACCATATAGGTTCATCCATCGTGTTGGTCTCCATCTAGATCTCATCCTTCTGCATCACTCGTCGAACTACGTTGCCCCTGCACTTTCACGTAGGCAAGGCTAATCATTTGATCTGCCCCCGGGGTATTCTGACCGTCGCATCTTGATCATCCATCATTCGCCTTCATCATCCTCTTTCCGCTTTATCCATGGTCTTTTCATGAACTACGAGGGCTCTGCACTTTCACGTAGGCAAGGCTAATCTCTGATCGGCCCCCGAGACCCTAGGTCTATAGGATGTGTTAGTCTGTGTCTTCATCTAGCCTAATATTCTCAAATAAAATCCTTAAATTATCGAAAGATTTAGTTAATGAAATGCATCTGGCGTCAAACTGGGTCATTCTAGTTTAGTATCCATCATCGGTCTCAACAGGATGTATCATTCCTAGTAGACCTCATCGATCCTATCCATCACCCTGATCCTATGGAAAAAGATGTTTTGATTTTAATTATGATCTTTTGATGTTTTGGAATTTATTTGTCATTTGAGCTCATTATCAACACTTGTCATGGTCACCTTGATCCATCATATCATGGTGTGCTTTGACTAGTCGACATATGGGTTCATCTTGGTCTTTTCTTTGTTGCTATTTTTTTTTTTTGGTTGTCCCACGTAATACCCACTAGGATCCACAGGGTCTTGTGTTACGTTGGGGCATCCTTGTGTGTTTGTGGTTACCCCAATGCCTGGCCCAACCAAGGTCATCGTGACCTTGGGGTGTTGGGGGTAGCCCCCTTTTGCTTACTGTGTTTGTCTCATGCATTGTATGCCTACTGGCCCTGGTCTTATATATCAGGGTATTTGGTATCTTACGCTATAGCAAATACTAATGCTCCAAAGATGGCAACTCATATTAGGATTGCATTTCATCATCTGTCGCATTGCATTCACCCTATGATTTTGGTTGTGCAAATAATTTCTCCCCCTCTTTCCCATTCTTCTCAGGATACTCATGATTTTTGACAAATTGCAAATGACACCCATTTTCACAATCACTACATACCCACCTTCCATTATCCTATCAATTCTTATTGGCACTCATGGCCATGTGTTACTTCCTATAAAATTACAAAAGCATTATTGCATATAAAAATCATTCTATTAACCACACATCCATCGTCACCTGCATCACCACATGTTAGATCCATGCATTCATCGCCATCTGCATCACAAAGTGTCAAACTCATCATACATCACATCCTGCATATGTAAAATGTCCATACAAAATCCATCATACACACATACATACATGATAAATAACTAGGCATCCATACATATAAATCATCATAAATGCAACACGTGTGCATATCATATCACCATATCTGCATTAATAAAATACATACACCCAATCATCCACATAAGCATTTAATATCATACACATATACATAAATAACCCAAAATACCCATCCACATAAGCAGGAAATATCATATACACATGCATATAATCACCCATCACAAAAGGAAACATACTACATAATGCCAATAAGAACTGTCTCATGTCATAGTAAAAATAATATAATGTGCGTCACATACATCAAAATCTATTATATATCCATCACATAATCAACTACAAAATCCAGAGATGTGGAACCTCTGATCTCTGTCGATAAATCCTACATGCTCCACCCTGCATCTGTCAAAAACTCAGTAACCTGTCACCTCCCAAATGAGCTACCTACATCTAATCTCTGTGGGGAATCCGGTACTGATCTCCTATCTAGTGTAGCACCTGGTGAATCGTTGTAACCTCAAGTCTGTATCCCCAGTGAATGAGATGGTGCTGGCATCTAGGGTGCCTGTCAGGTATACTGAAATATCTGTTGGGTCGGGTCTAGAACTAAATGATAGTATGTAGCCATCCAAAATCCTGCCTCTCTCGCATTCTCCTCTCGCTCTGCAACCTGATCCCGAGTGGAATTCCACTCCTGATGATACTTGTCTTGATCCCTCGTAATCATCCTCCTCTCCTGCTCCCAGGCCTCCTGGGATAAGCGTAACTGCGCCATCTCCGCCTGCATCTGATCTCTCATCTCCTTAGTAGCCACCGCCTTGGCTACTGTTGCATCCCTCTCCCTCTACAATCCATGCATATCTCTCCCTATCACATCACTGCCCTGCATAGACTGCCACTGTGCCACTGCAGCATCCCGCTCCCCCTGCAGTGTCTGCATCTGTACCTCTGCAACATCTCTCTCCCTCTGAGCGGCCTGACACTGAACCACTGCTTCATCCCTCTCCCCCTGTAGCTCCTAGACTCTCAACACCGCTGCATCTCGCTCGCCCTGCAGTACTAATACCTCTGAGGCTGCCTCCTCTCTCCTCCTCTGAAGAGACCGAATATGTGCCTCTGTCAACTCTCTCATCCTGCAGCACCTGAACTCGTACCTGTGTTGTATCCCTCTCTGCCTCCACTGCCTGTACCCGCGCCTGTGCTACATCTCTCTCCGCCTGCATAATACGAACCTGCTCCCTCGCCTGTCTCTCCCTCTCCTGCATCACCCCCATCTCTCCCACCATCTGCTCTAAGCAAAACACTATGTCCCGTAGCTCATCTCGCTCCCACCGAAAATCATCCACCTGCTGCCCACTACTTGCTAATACATGATCAGTCATCCCCACTACCGCCCCTCTGGCCTGCAATATAACGGTCTCCGCCTGTAGTTTGTCACGGTCCCAACTGACAGCAACTAACTCATCTCGTAGCCCCTGTATGTCAGCCAATAGTACCTCCCTCTCTCTCCCCATCACCTCTACCATAAATCTATAATCCCTTTGCCCCACTACTGGTGCTCTCGATAGCTTGAATTTGAGTCTGATCACCTCTGCCTCTGCCACCCTCAACCTCTGATCTATACTCTGAAGACTCTCCATAGTGTCTCTCAGCTGAACAATTGAATCCCCTAAGGCAATGACAGGAACCACCACCAATGGCTCTGCATCCCAAATATCCATATCTGGCACATCGCCGTCTATCTCCATAGCATCATCGCTCTCCCTATCCTCCTCCTCCTGCTGATCCTCCAAGTCCTCCATGGAAGGACAAACTCGCACTCTCTGCGGCTGACCATGCCTCCCCACTCTCATCAATCTCCTCAGCTCTCCTATCTCCGGTTGCTCCTCATCCTCACTCTCCCCTATCTCTACAACGGGAGGCTCCTGCCCTGATACCATATGCCCCCCCTCTGTCGTCCCCTACTCCCCATCCTCTCTGACTGACTCCTGGCCTCAATCTCCTCTCATGCACCCTCCTGCTTTGTCACGGTCTATACCCTCATCAATCACCTCCTGCCCACTATCAACTCTGGTTGACTCCTGGCCTCCATCTCCTCCTGACCTCCATCCTGCTGTCTCTCCCCTCCTTGCTCTGCCCGTACCAACACTCTCCTCTGTCGTACTATGCCCCTATACTAGTCTGTTGGCCCCCTCTACCCTCCACTGCGTGTATCATCTCCACCTCTGACTCCTCCTGTCCTCCTGCATCTAGCTTCGAATCTCTCCTACCCTCCTGTCGTACCTCCTCTCTCACCCTCCTCCGCTACCCCCTGGTCCCCCTCCTCCTCCTCCTACCTGCTCGTCCCACTGCCTCCATCCTCTCTCCTCCCATCTCCAGCTCAGGACCTCTCCCACCCTCATGTCGTACTCCCTCTCTAGCCCCACGCCACTCATCCTCTGATCCAAATCCGACGGCTCCTACAATTGACACCAATGGTATAATCCTCTCCCATAGGTGGTTGCGAAACCACCGGTCATATCGCTCTATCACCCCTGCATCCTCTGCTCCCACACATCTCCCAGGATAGGCTACCTGCACTGTCGCCGCTCATGATGCTCTGGCCTCCCTTAGGCTAATCGCACGCCCCCATGGTCACTCTCTGGTGAGCCGCCAAAACATCACCGGTGCACCAGGAATATCCTGTGTTAGTCCAAACTGTCTCATCACCCTATCTGGTCGATGCATCTCCACTATCCACAGAAGAATCTCAATCAGGACACACTGAGCCATAAAATACCCACTCTGTCTCGCAGTCTGCTCTCTCCATCCCCTGAAGCGTCACTGCATATAAGGTCGCCACACTATGTCTCCCTCCAAATCATCTACCATCCTCCTCCATCCCTCCACATCTCCCAACCCCCTATGCCAAATAACCCACCCCCTCGCCTCTCCATACCTCCACGCCAGTGGCTCTCTATCATCTACATCTCCCTCCCGCACAACAATCGGTCTCGTCACCATAATATACTCCCATGCCCACACCTGTAACAGGGTCATGTGTGTCAAACTCACTGCCTCCCGATAACAAATCAGATGCATATCTCTATACAACTGGGCTAGGACACAAGCACCCCATGCAATCTATCCCTCACGCCACTCCACAATGTGTCGAATCGCCTCCATGAACCTCAAACTGCAATATCGCCTGCTACGATCTGGCAGCAATATCCCACTGATCAACCTAGCTAGGAATAAAGGCAAAGGTGGTACTCCCACTGTCAGGCATCTATCTAGATCTAACTGCTGACCCTGAAGAGGTAGGGCAACATGTCCAAATAACACTGTCATAGTCTGCCTCAACTCGGCCCCGCTCGACACCACATCACTCAACAAAATCCCTGATATCGGTAGTTTCAGGATGCGCCATACATCCTATAGCGTCACCGTAATCTCCTCTGTCGACAGCTGAAATGTCGATGTCTCTGAGCTCCATCTCTCTATCAGGGCCGTCAGCATCGCTCGATGTGCCCTCATCACTAGCACCTCTAAAAAATGCAATAACCCCACATGCTCTAAGGCCGCATGCTCCACGCCTGTCATCACTGCTAGAGCCGCTGTCAGTGCCTCTGACCGTCACTCATGTGTCTGTATTCGCCCTAAACCCTACATCCACATCAACCATTTATCAGTACACAATCTTCCCGACCCGGGACATCTTTACTTTTATTCTTTTTCATCCTCATCTTGCCCCCCCATCGGGGCGGTCTATTCTTTCTAGGCATCCATCGCCCCGTCCCTCTCCCCCCCTTTTTCTTCTTTTTTCGCGGCCACTCCGCCCCTATTCGAGGCCACTTCGTCTTCCCTCCTGCAACGGCTCTGCCCGCGCTCCCGGGGCGTGTCCGCCCCTCCCCAGGGCATCTCCGCCCCTGGCTGTCGGGGCGTGTTTTCCCCTCCCTAGTGTCCCACCTCAGGTAACCGCCTCCCGGTGTGTGTCTTCACTGCGCCCATCGGTGGTCTCTCCCAGGCAGCCCATTTAGTGGTCCGCTACTGGCCTTGGTAGCCTGGCTCATAGTGGTCCGCTCATGTCAGGCTCGCCCACAGGACCACCGCCGTGCACGCGCCGACACGCCCCCACCAGGCATGCCCGCCCCGCCCAAAATTCTTTTTCTAATTTTTATGCCATACCCACCCACTTTTCCTATTTCCCTCTAAAGAACCCAGATATTTAATATCTTAAAATGTTTAAATATTTAAAAATAAATAGTAGGGTTTGTACTCACCTTATGGGCACTGGTGCGCTCAGCGCCTCGGCAGTCATCCGCTCTGGAATGATCTTGTCATAATCCCAGGCACTGCTTGCCTGCCCCTCCCTTCTTCACCCTTTCTTCACTTGCTACAGTAACAATGGCACAAGGTAATTCTTCAAATTACCTTTTAACCCTTCTTTCCCCCCTTTTCAAATAAAAGGTATTTTTTACTTTTTATTTACCTTTTTTCCTTCCAATTAATCCCTCTTCCTTAAGTCATACCGGTAAACCGTATAGATCCAATCAACCCGCCTGCGCGCAAAAGCGTTTAGTTTTTCAATCATCCAACGCATCTCCCATTTCTTTCTGTCAGAAGTCTTCAGGCCCCTTCTTTTCTCCCAACCACTTCTCCTCGAAAATTTATCACTTTCTCCACCCATTGAGGCCAAAATCGGGCACCCCTCCTTCTTTAGAATGAAATTAACCCATCACTTTCATTCCCCTACATTTTATTGTTTTGAAACATTGTTATTTGTCAATATTTCAAGAGGGGCAAATGTAGACACCAAATTGATCACCCTCACATCAAATTTAATTTTTATTCAATTTTGTCAATATTATCTTATTTAATACACGGTACTTCCTACATACACCTCTTTTTTAAAAGTGTTTAATTTAATTAAATATTTTATTTGATGCCTTTATCTTCTAAATTAAATAAATACACCAATTTGTATTTAATTTAGTCTTCCAATCTATTTAGATTAAACCAATTTAAAATTCTTCTTTTTCTCCTCCTTGAGTCATGACCCTCCATAACTACCCTATTAAGGAATTAATTTAATTATTTCAAGCTTGTGTGTGCATCCCCACCAAGGATTAGCGTCACATCCTCCCATACTGCTTGTACTCTGTCTCAATTTTCCACACTATCATAATTGCTATTTGCACAACTTTAATCAAAGTCATTAACTATTTTAGCACCACTTTTTAGTCAATCTTTCCATTTTTCCTCTTTGGACATTGACCCTCTTTCCCATGAGAATTTTTAATTCTCATTTATTCATCCTATGTCTCTCTCCTCCCCATGTGAATTTTTAATTCACATTTTGTCTTTCCAAGGCTTCTAGAATATTTGACATGTCACCTCATACACATGTGACCAATTCCCACCTTTTTGGAGACCCTCTCTTATCCTTTAGACTCTCCTAAGAATGTGAATTTTAATTCAAGATTATTTTCTCCAACCACCTCTCCTTTTCCCATGGAGATTTTGAGGAATTCCAAAATTTCAAATGCTACCCTTTAATATTATGGTAACATCGGGTTATGAATAGTCGGCTTGTGGCTATCTTAACTCTCTATTAAGCCATATTATCATTAGTATATTGTTATTTAGTTGTTTAGGTCGGCCGAAGTCTTATATAGGTGTGTCTAAGTCGGCCTAGGTGATATCCTTGGCATAAATAGGTATATATAGGAGGTTGTGAGTCTTATTTCATCATCAAGTTGTGAAGTGTGTTCTCATTAGAGATATTTGGAGGTTTTCCCCCTTGAAGTGGCTTGTTATTCTTAGTTATTACCAAGTATTTGCAGCATATTTCATATCATATTCTTCTATTGTGCAATTTATTTCATAACAAGTGGTATCAGAGCATGATCTTGGCACCATAGAGGCAAGGTTTTTCTCAATTTTGGAGGTGATTTTGGGAAGAGCATATCTTCCAGATTTTGGTGATTTTTTTTTAAATTTTTAAAGGGTTTTTGAAGAACATATTCAAGAAGATACAGTCCATATTTCAGAAGAATTGGAGTAGAACTAAGTGAATTATTGCAGAATTAGGGTTTCTACACTATTTTTTTGGAATCTACATATCTCGCACATCTTGTTGAATTAAAGTCTAATTTTTATTGGGTTTTTGGAGACATACCAAAGAAGATTACAGTAAAAATTTTAGAGAATTTAAGTTTAATTTGTGTGATTTATTTCAACATTAGTGGTTTCCATCATGCCGGGGCCTGGAACAAGGGGTAAAAAGAATTTTGTCACTCCAGGGAAGACTCCTGACAAGGACGGTGAAACAATCGAGGATGTTACTCATAATGAGGAAATCAATAAGGTCAAGGAAGATATTTCCTCAATGAAGATGGATATGTGTGACCTAAGAGGAGATATATCAGACATACGAAACATGTTAAGCACCTACATGGCTGGACCAAGAAAGGAGTTCTCAAGCGCCCAAGGTGAAAATTCTAGGTCAGCTACCATGGACACAAGCTTTAGTACTCCTATGGGATCTAGGAATTTATTTCCAAAGGTGGATATGCGCAAGTTCGATGGTAAGGATCCTCTCACATGGATAAACCAAATGGAGAATTTTTTTGAAGTACACCAAATCCCAAATGGACAAAAGGTCACAATGGCTTCCCTATATTTAGAACCAGATCAATTCATTTGGTATTGTTGGCTTTGCACTCATCGAAGGAAAAAGGGGCTCACCGTCTCATGGTCAACTTTTACAGAGGAACTCCAAGCACAATATAGCAATAGCGTCATAGACAACTTCTTCAGCCTGGTAGCTAAATTTCAACAAACAGGATCAGTTAAGGATTATATTCAGCAATTCCAAAATCTATCCTTAAGGGTGGATTCAATTACGGAGGAAAACTTGAATGACTTATTCTTGGGTGGTCTCAAGGATCACATTCAACATGAAGTACGCATGTTTAGCCCTAGTTCCATAAATGAGTCTTTTATCTTAGCACGCAGGGTAGAGGAGAAGTATTTGATTCCTAAGAAGCAAGGGGCTAATGTGACAAGAGAGAAAGGATATTCAACACAATCTACTAAGTTGACTCCACAAAAAATTGAGGAGAAAAGAGCAAAAGGATTGTGTTTCAATTGTGATAGAAAATATAGTCGAGGACATAAATGTAGTGAAAAGAAATTGTTTTATATTGAAGGTCCCAATGAGGAAGAAGAGGAGGAACGCATACTAGAAGATGAAAGGGAGTCAAATGAGCAATCACATGATTCTCAACCAATCATTTCTTGTCATGCACACTCAGGTTTCAATGCTCCACAAACCTCAGTGGTGGGGTTCCCAAAGAAGCATAAGGCAATGCTGTTGATCGACTCAGTAGTATTCATAATCTCATCAACAAAAATTAGCTACCTCGCTCAAATTGTTTCTATATCCGTACCCGCAGTTTCAAGTTTTGATTGCAGATGGTGGTATAGTTAGTTGTTCAGGGAAGGGTCATAGCATTAAATTATCCATGGGAGATTATCAACTTGATACCCCAATGTATGCGATATCCATGGGTGCAGCAGATATTGTTTTGGGAGTACAATGGCTTACTACATTAGGAACAATTGAGATGAACTTCCAAGAAATATTCATGAGATTTCAATCAAAAGGAAGGCTAGTAGAGCTAAGAGGATTGAAGGAAAAATCTCCACAAATGGTAAGCTCTCATCAAATGCAAAAGTTGCTTAAGAAAGGAGTGGATGGATTTGTGGCCCAACTATGTTCATTAGAAGTCTCCTCAATCTAATACTCCTATTCAACCAGACGGTAAGTTATAATTGATCATCACTCAATTGTTCTTGGAGATATGCCTAAAGGACTTTCTCCTAAGAGGGATCATGATCATGCCATATAGTTAGTTCTAGGGATCCAACCACCAAACATCAAGGCTTACAGGTATCCACACATACAAAAGAGTGAGATAGAAAAAATTGTTGAAGAGATGCTAGAGGCAGGAATCATCAGGCATAGCCAAAGTGCTTACTCCTCGCCTGTGGTGATGGTACGTAAGAAGGATGATACTTGGCGCATGTGTCCAGATTATAGAGTGGTCAACATGTACACCATTAAAGATAAGTTTCCAATTCCAATCATTGATGATTTGCTAGATGAATTAAATGGAGCTATGTTTTTTACCAAGTTAGATCTTAGATATGGTTATCACCAAATTCGGATTAAGGAGGAAGATATTTGTAAGACAGCATTTCGGACTCATGAGGGTCATTATGAATTTTTGGTGATGCCATTTGGTCTTACCAATGCACCATCTACATTCCAAAGTTTGATGAATTTCATTTTTAAGAAGTTCTTGCGAAAGTTTGTGCTAGTATTCTTTGATGATATCTTGATTTATAGCAAGACTTGGGAAGAACATTTGCAACATGTGGACCAAGCATTACAAATACTTGAAGATCATAAACTCTATGCTAAGCCATCCAAGTGTGTGGATTTTTATTCACAGTAGGTGGAGTATTTGGGACATAGTTTCACATGAAGGGGAGAAGGTGGACCCTAACAAATTAAGGCTATCATGGAACGCCTATTCCAAAACCATTAAGAAACCGAGAGGGATTCTGGGACTGATGTACTATAGAAGATTCCAGAAGAATTATGGTAGTATAAAGCACCCTCTCACCACCTATTGAAGAAGAAGGATCTTTCATTGGAACCAGTCCCACAATACGCTATTTGAGATTGAAGGAGGCTATGTACAACTCAGATTTCAAGTACTCCCGATCACACCAAGGAATTCATTGTGGAATGTGATGCTTTTGAAATGGGATAGAGCAAAGGTTTTACAAGAAGGTCAACCAATTGCTTTTGAGAATGTTAATTAAAAGGTAATAATCAACTAAACCTATTTATGAGAAGGAAACGCTAGCAATACCCATGCAAGAAACAATGGCTAGCTCCTATTCATTTCTCAGACATTTCAAGGTTAAGACAGATCATGATAGCCTAAAATATTTTTTGAACAACCATCATTCTCCTAAGAGCAACAAAATAATACTAAGATGTTGTGGATATGACTTTGAGATTGTATATAAGAAAGGGAAAGAAAATATTGTCGCATATGCAATCGTCAAGGAAGGATGAGAAAGATGAAGCTTCTTGTGTGCCCTTTTCAATATTACAAGCAAATTGGGTGGAGGAAGCCAAAGTAGAGTGGCAAAATGATGTTATGACAAGTAATCTCATCAAGAAATTAAAAAGTGATCCTAGTAGTTCAGATAAGTTTTGTTGGAAGGGAGATACTCTTTGGTATAAAGAGCATTTGTATCTCTGCAAGAATTCCAACCTTAAAATCAAGATTCTCATAGAGTTGCATGAGTCTCCAGTGGGTGGTCATTCAGGATTTTTGAAGACATATCATTGAGTCAAGCAAGATTTCTTTTGGGAAGGGCTAAAGGGTGATGTTCAAAAATTTGTGGCTGAATGTTTGGTGTGTCAAAGGCATAAAGGGGAGACAATTAAGACACTAGGTCTCTTGCAACCCTTATCTATTCCTAGCCAGGAAGAGGTATCCATGGACTTCATCACATGGCTTCCCAAATCTAAAGGTCATAATGTCATCATGGTGGTAGTTGATCGGCTCACTAAATATGCACATTTCATTGCATTAGCACATCCTTTTATAGCAAGTGTAGTGGCTAAAGCTTTTTTGGAGAATATCCAAAAGCTACATGGTACACCTAAAGTTATTGTTAGTGATCGTGATCCTATCTTCACTAGTCACTTTTGGAAAGATTTATTCTCATGTTTGGGTACTCAATTGGCTCTTAGCTCTTCATACCACCCTCAATCAGATGGGCAAACGGAGGTTGTTAATAAGTGTTTGGAAGGATATCTACATTGCTTCACTTCAGAGAAACAGTCTCAGTGGGTAGATTGGCTACCACTTGCAGAATGGTGGTATAACACTTTTTTTCATAGCTCATCAAAAATGTCTCCATTTTTGGCACTTTATGGATATCATCCTCCTTCCATCACATCATCAATTAAGGTGTCCCCAAGAGTTCAGGCAGTAGAAGACCACTTGCTTCATCAATAACAAGTACTTTCAGGACTCAAGGAGAATTTATCCATGGCACAAAATCGAATGAAACAACAGGCAGACCAACATCGTAGTGAAAGAAGTTTTGAAGTTGGGATTGGGTCTTCTTGCGATTGCAACCTTATAAGCAAATCTCACTAAAGCAGCAAAGAAAGAATAATAAGTTGTCTCCAAAGTATTATGGTCCATACCAAATCATGCAGAAGATTGGTAGTGTTGCCTACAAGCTTGAGTTGCCACCAACAACAAAGATACATCTAGTTCTTCATGTTTCTTGTTTGAAGAAGGTAATTGGGAATAATATTCCCACTCAAACAACACTTTCCGAGCTAGATGAAGAAGGAAGAATCATTTTGGAACCAGAGTGCATTCGTCAAACACGCACAAAGAAGCTGAGGAATAGAACTATCACTGAGTGTCTCATCCAATGGAAGAATTTACCAGTTGAAGATGCCACATGGGAAGACGAGGAGTTCATTCAAAAGTTTCCAAACTTGATTAGCATTGAGGACAATGCTTCTTTGAAGAAGGGAGGCATGCTACGCCCTTAATATTATGGTACATCGGGTTATGAATAGTCAGCTTGTCGCTATCTTAACTCTTTATTAAGTCATATTATCATTAGTATATTGTTATTTAGTTGTTTAGGTCGGCCTAAGTCTTATATAGGTGTGTCTAAGTTGGCCTAGGTGATATCCTTGGCATAAATAGGTATATATAGGAGGTTGTGAGTCTTATTTCATCATCAAGTTGTGAAGTGTGTTCTCATTAGAGATATTTGGAGGTTTGCCCCCTCGAAGTGGCTTGTTATTCTCAGTTATTAACAAGTATTTGCAGCATATTTCATATCATATTCTTCTATTGTGCAAGTTATTTCATAACATCAAATGTCCCTTTCACTCTCACTTGGGGACAACAAATTCCTTTTTGAGGAGATCTTCTCACTCCCCAAGGTACTTGGAAGGTACTTGTCCTTCCTCCACCTCATGTACCTTTTGGCCACCTCACTTGCACCTCATCTCCTCTTACCACTTCACCATCTACACGTCAAGATGTGAGGGCTTGTGAGTTCTCAACTCACTATAGCCCTTCATCTTAACCTTGTTGGATGAATCTCAATCATTGAATTCTCTAGAGAATTCAAATTCTTCTATAAATACCCCTCCTCAAGGGCATTTTCAACACTTTTTCATTTGAGCAACCTTATGCTGCCAATTTGCATTCTCAAGCATTCACTATTATTTAGCCATCCACTTTGATCATCTTGCATATTCAATCATGCATCTAGCTACACCAAAAAGCCATCCAAGGAGCACACAAGTTCATCAAAATCAAGGGCCAACCAAGGAGTCTTCAACAACAAGGAAGGTATAATCAATTTGCACCTTATTTCATCTATTTTCCTTGTTTTACCACTCTTTAGGTTAATCATTGAAGTGTTCTTAGTATTTTTCCACTTACATTTTTAGTTATTTTGCACATTAAAATAGGGTAAAATTCTAAGGTACACAACTATATACATACAAATTGCTTACTCTAATCAAAAGGCCATTTCATTTTATCTAACTTGAGGAGATAAGTATCTACAAGTTTGGGACTGTAGAAACAACATCACACAAAACTCTAGATTATCACATTGCATGAATGCCAAAATACTTAAATCTAAAATAAAATAAAAAATTGCAGTGAAAGACCAAAGGAAAATCACCCGACCCTTAACGATATTGTCTGTGGAGAAGATCAGGTGGTGGCAAATGGCGTGGGGAACATTATTTAAATTTATACACCCCCCAAAGTCTAAGCATTGTGGCAGCGACAGACTGCCAAGAGAATCAGGGGGGTATTTAAACTTTTACACCCTTCTATGTACGAGTGTTGCATCTGCGATAGATTGTCAACATAATCAAGGTCATTTAAACTTTTAAACTTCCTGTTTTGTTCAAGTGCTATGACTAAGATAGGTTGACCATGAAATCAAAGAGATTATTTAACCCTCTACAACATTCTATTTTCAAGTACAACATAAGTGACAGTTTTCTAGCAAAATCAGGAAGGCTGTTTAGACCCCTACAGTCTTCTATGTTCAAGTTTTGCTGTTGTGATAGGTTGCAAATAGTATCAGGGCATTATTTTAAAATTTAAACACTCTCCCCTTCAAAGTCTAAACGCTGCAGATTTGTGTCTACCTGTCTTTAAAAGATTTAACAGTGACTGAAAATGTAGCAGAGAATAATAAAATTTAGCATGTTTTTTTTTTTAAGGGAATCTAATAAGCTGCTGCACCAAAGGCTAAAACTCTAGTGAAAGAAGTTTAAGGGATTGGACTACTCATTCCCCATGTAGTAGGTAATATTCTCGAGAGCTGGTCAAATTATTTATCAAGGAAGCTTAGAAAAAGTGCATTTCTTGTTCATTGCTCTAAGAAGGGCTATTGAGTGACTTTAAGATTAATTGTTTTCACGCTTGCCAACTACAGTAAGGGTGATTTATCAATAACAATACATTTATCAGAAGGTCCAGAAC
The DNA here is from genome assembly GCA_007258455.2 of Sequoia sempervirens. Taxonomy (NCBI): domain Eukaryota; kingdom Viridiplantae; phylum Streptophyta; class Pinopsida; order Cupressales; family Cupressaceae; genus Sequoia; species Sequoia sempervirens. The sequence goes on from VDFB02193867.1 coordinate 426,923,003, forward strand.
TAGATTTATGATAAGGAGATGATTAGAAAAGGGAAAAAGTTTTAGAACAGAGAGATACAGCCAGAAGCTTCATTATCTTATCTGATAATTTTAAATCCCAAATACTTTAAAAAACTATCTTGCTAATTTGGGTGAAAATGGAAAGAAACTAAGCAGCAAGGAGACCCACCTAATTGACGTTGTGGTCTGTGAGCTTGACAAGAATACATACATTTTGATGGGGACACAATAGACCCATTTCATTTCCTGGGGAAAAAATAGCTCAATCCCAAAGCAATGATAATTCTTCTACTCTTCTAGTTTTACTCAAGCCAAGGAGAATGCTCCTAGAGATCTTTGTAAGATAAATGAAAAATTAGCTACAATCACTATCCCACCAAAAAATTGTAAGTATTCAAAGAACTCCATTAAAAGTAATTCGTGATCAAGAGCAACACAAATCATTCAGTCATCCTGGAGTGTCTACTAGTTGGAGCATACCTTTGCCTCACAAAAGCCTCGCTACTTGCACTGCTTCCAATTACGACAACATCCACTCACTGCAAACTCTCGTAGTGCAGGGACTTGCAGAATAAAAAAACAACATGCACAAAGTGATATAGCGATCCATAGCAACTGGACTTTAATCTATATTAAATGAACAAAGTACCTTGGCCATGCGTACCCACCAAGCGATTCCAGCGGCTTCTCCTCTAACCAGATGCCATTTAATGCATTAACTTTGCATTGATGGATTATGTACCTCCAGCCGCTAGTTTTAATCTTTCATTTTTATTATTTAATCAATCTATGTCTTCGCATTTTCCTTTTTTTTAAAAACAAAAATGATTTATCAAGCTACTCCCACGAATAGAAAAAGAGATAAATGTTAATTTTCTAATATAAAAAATAACTTTCAAAATTCAGACTATACAAATAAAAAGTAATATGTTAAAATACAGAAATGTAATTGACCGATACTGCCTACGAACGAATTCAATAATAACCTGCCTTGCGGCAGGAACTAAAAACAAAAGAAATAATTCATTGATTTTAAAAAATTAATTATAAAAACTTTGTATTTAGAAACGAATAATATTCTGCCATAAAAAATACTTATAATATGAACTCCAGCACCATATATCATAAATGGACCCAAATACAAATATTTGATCACCACCGTATCATACATGTGTGGGATAGCTGGTCCATCTATCCATTACCTACTCCCATAAAACCACAAAATAAAGCAATGCGTGTGGTAAATCTGTCTACGGAGGGGCAGTTAATGCCAAGTCAGTCTTGAAGTTCACCCTGAAGCGCCTCATAATATAATTCTGAATTTAATATAAATACGGATTTCATTTAAAATGATTCTCATGTTTACTGTGTCACAGTAGGACTGGGAGGGAATTCAAGGAATCGATCTCCATCAATCTAAAATAAAATCGAATACAGTGAAGGAATTGACAGTTTTGTCTCCTCCGTGCATATTAACGTGGAGTCAATTTCACGCTGACAAACTAAGTAATATGAATGTTGTGTCTTTTATGATTATTGTATTTGGAGTCCACGAGTATTCTGTGCAAGATGTAAGATATAATCACTTCAATTGAGTACGGATTCCATTAAAATGTCTCTGTCGTGCCACACTGGTAAGGATTTCCAGGAATCTATTTCCATCAACATAACATACCGTGAAAGACAGCTGTAACCCATTACATAAATTAGGGAATAGGTCAAAGATGGCATACATAATGTCACATTCCACTGTAATGCATGGACCCCACTCCGACACACAGCCAAGCCAAGCGTATTCTGCGAAGCACAGTATACCTATTTGTCTAAATCTTACGGAAAAGATTTTGTGTCTTTTATGAATATGAGTCTTAAGGGTTTCCTGTACAAGATGGAACATAATGCAGTCCAATTTAAAGTATGCACAGTGGTAAGGAATTCGAGGAATCGTTCTCTATCAACATAAAATACAGTGAGACAGCTGTAATCAGCTACGGAAAGGAGGGAAATGGTAGTTTTGTCTGTTTCGTGCAAGAGCATTGATTTAATTTAGCATGGGTCGCACACAGCGCAGCCAGGAGCATTCTGCGTTTTAGTGAGTGGGTTGTGCAGGGTACCCCGGCCATTTCCCGGCATTGGCTATCCAGCCCCAGGAATGCAAGGCACTGTCTATGCAGGGTATAATTTGCACCGGGCATAGATGCATGGGCATGGATGCGGCTGCCTCGTTTTTTTCGCCCACCGTATTTTACGTGCAACCTCTGTCCTTCCTCGTTTCTTTCGCCCACCATATTTCACGTGCAACTCTGTCCTTCGTAAATTCTGCACATTCTGCCTGCCATCCGTATTTAATGGTAACTGCGCCCATTTTTATTCCCTTTACTCTCTTGTTTCCTGCCTTACGTTTTTTTTTTATCCTCTTTAAATTTCATTTTTAACATTATTGTTTTTATATTAAATTTGATTCATTAATAATTGAAAATTTAGTTAATGTTAATTTTTTTTATAATAGTTGTTTTATTTAAATAATTATTTTTTAATAATGTTTAAATTTTATTTTGTAAATAAAAAATAAAGAAAAATTAATATAGAATGTATAAATATTTTAAGCATTTTATTTATTATATATAATACATAAATTTTAATCTTTTAAATTATTTTATTTTATTTAAAGAATATTTTTATTTATTTAATCCTAACCCTAACCCTAATAATAACCTTAATTGAACCCTACATCTTACTATAATTGGACCCTAAACTTAACACTAATTGAAATTTAACCCTAACCCTAATCGTATTTGTACCCTGGCCCTAATTTAACCCTTACCTTATTAAAACCCTAACCCTAACAATAATGTTAATTTAATCCTATAGCTAATCCTAATTGAACCCTCACTATAACTAAATCTTAATCTTAACCCTAACCCTAATGCTAATTTAATGCTAATAGAATCATAGGCCTAATTAAGTTCCCATTATATAATTTTTATAACATGAAAAATAAACTCCATACATAACCCTGTCCTTTATCAATTTTATTATATGTAACCCTAATCAAAACCTAACACTAATTGAACCTTAATTAAAACCTAACCCTAATCCTAAGTGAACCCTATTCCTAACCCGAAATGAAACCTTTAACCTTAACCAACATTTGTGTTAGGGTTAGAATCAACATTTGTAAGTATATTTAATTATAAGTATATTTATTTATCATTAAATTCAAAATTCACAGTAATATTTAAATTAAGTATATCGAATTTAAAAACTATATTTTAATAAGTATAATAACTAGTATAACTAATATATATATATAAATATAAGTTATTAAATAATAAGTATACTAACTATTAATATACTATATATAAAATTAGAAATAGGGTTAGGGTTGGAGTTAGCATGTATAAGATGGGTTAGGCTTAGAAATAGGGTGAGGGTAAGGATTAGGGTTATATTTAATGTTAGAGATTAGGGTTGGGGTTAAAATTAGGGATAGGGATAGGGTTAGGGTTAGGGTTAGGGTTAGGATTAGGATTAGGGTTGAAATTATGAATAAGTTTAGGGTTACAATTAGGGACAAGAATAGGGTTAGGGTTAGAGATAAAATTAGGATTAGGGTTAGGATAGTGTTAGTAGTAAGATTAGGGTTAGGGTTAGAAATAAAATTAAGATTAGGGTTAGGTTAGAGTTAGTAGTAAGATTAGGGTTAGGGTTAGGGTTAGGGTTATAATTAGAGTTAGAATTAGGGTTAGGGTTGTAATTAGAATTAGTGTTAGTTATAGAATTAGGGTTACATATAAAAAAATTGATAAAGGACAGGGTTATGTATGGAGTTTATTTTTCATGTTATAAAAATTATATAATGGGAACTTAATTAGGACTATGATTCTATTAGCATTAAATTAGCATTAGGGTTAGGGTTAAGATTAAGATTTAGTTATAGTGAGGGTTCAATTAGGATTAGCTATAGGATTAAATTAACATTATTGTTAGGGTTAGGGTTTTAATAAGGTAAGGGTTAAATTAGGGCCAGGGTACAAATACGATTAGGGTTAGGGTTAAATTTCAATTAGTGTTAAGTTTAGGGTCCAATTATAGTAAGATGTAGGGTTCAATTAAGGTTATTATTAGGGTTAGGGTTAGGATTAAATAAATAAAAATATTCTTTAAATAAAATAAAATAATTTAAAAGATTAAAATTTATGTATTATATATAATAAATAAAATGCTTAAAATATTTATACATTCTATATTAATTTTTCTTTATTTTTTATTTACAAAATAAAATTTAAACATTATTAAAAAATAATTATTTAAATAAAACAACTATTATAAAAAAATTAACATTAACTAAATTTTCAATTATTAATGAATCAAATTTAATATAAAAACAATAATGTTAAAAATGAAATTTAAAGAGGATAAAAAAAAAAGGTAAGGCAGGAAACAAGAGAGTAAAGGGAATAAAAATGGGCGCAGTTACCATTAAATACGGATGGCAGGCAGAATGTGTAAAATTTACGAAGGACAGAGTTGCACGTAAAATACGGTGGGCGAAAGAACAGCCGCATCCATGCCCATGCATCTATGCCCGGTGCAAATTATACCCTGCATAGACAGTGCCGGAATGCAATGGGGCATGGATGCATGAGCATGGTGCATCCATTTTTTTTTGCGTCAGATGTGTCAGAAATGGGTGGGGGAGACTAGACCTCGTGACCAACCTCTTGCAACAGGAAAGATTTAGCCAACCGAGCTAGGGCCCCAACCCCTATTAATTTGTTATTTTAAAAACAATATATTTATTTTATTTTATTTTATTTATTAAAAATTATATAAAATGTTTTAAGAATTATAATTTTTTTTTTTAAAGAACAAAAGTTTATTCTAAGTTTATTATAAATAAAAGAAATAAAATATAATTAATAAAATTGATTGATTGACGTGCACATACACACATTAATATCAATTTTTAATAAAATAATTATCAATCAATTTGTATTTTTCTTTTTATATAATTTATTAATATGTTTACTAAAATATTACATTCCTAATTGATCAATTAAAATATTTTATATAAAAATGATTAAAAAATTATATCTAAATACAATTCAAAAAATTTAAACTATCAAATAATTGAAATCATTTTCAAAAATTATTAAACATAAAAATATTCTTTTATTTTATATATATATATATATATGTATAACAATGTAAAAAAAACGCATTTATAAATAAGGTTGAAAACACTAAGTTTACTATTAATCTCCAAAACATAATATTGCTAACTCCAGAAAAATCCTTAGGGTTAAGCTTAGGTACAATTGGTTAGGGGTAGGGATATGGTTAGGGTTGAATTAAGTTTAGGATTAAATTAGGGTTAAGTTTAGATTTCAATTAGGATTAGTGTTCACTTAAGGTTACAATTAGGGTTAGGTTTTGGGTTACTATTGTACAATTAAGCTTGAGGTTAGGGTTACAATTAGGGTTTAAATAAAGTTAGGTTTAAGGTTAAATGGGTTATGATTAGGAGTAGGGTACAATTAGGGCTTAACTATGGTTTAATTAGGGCTAGTATTAGGGTCACATTGCAATTAGGGTTTAATTAAGATTCAATTGCAGTTACGAATAGGATTCAATTAGGGTTGAGATTATGATTAAAAAAGGGTTAATGTTCAATTAGATTTTATTATGATAAATGTTAGGATTCAATTAGGGTTAGGGTTCAGATAGGGTTAGGCATCAATTAGAGTCATGATTAGAATTAGAGTTCAATTAGGGTTAGAGCTAGGATTAGGTTTAGGGTTCAATTAGGGTTAGCATTCAATTAAGGTTTAATTAGGGTTAGGGTGAAATTTGGGTTAGGATTTAATTAGGGTTGCTTTACATTAGTGTTCAATTAGGGTTAGGGTTATAGTCGGGGTTCAAATAGGGGTATAATTAGAGTTAAGATTGGGCATCAATTAGGGTTACAATACAATTACAATTTTATTATAGTTAGGGTTCTTGATTAATGTAAGGGTTAGTTTTAGGGTTATGATCTAATTAGCTTTATGATTAAATTACTGTTTGGAGTTAGGCTAGATTTTAATTATAGTTAGGGTTATGGTTAAATTAGGCTTATAGTTTAATGAGTACTATGGTTAGAGTCCAATTATGGTTAGTGTTTAGTTAGGGTTAAGGTTAGGGTTCAATAAGGGTTAGGTTTATGGTTAGGGTTCAATCATAGTTAGGCTATAATTATGTTTAGGATATAATTAATTTTAGGGTGTATTAGTGTTCAAATAGGGTTAGACATCACTTACAAATAGGATTAGACATCACTTACAATTTTAGGGTTATAGTTAAGATTCTATTATGATTAGGGTAAGAGTTAAATTAGGTTATAGTTAAGTAAGGGTTCACTTATGATTAGGGTTTAATTTGGAAATAAATTAGGGTTAGGATTCTAATTATGTTATAACTATAATTTTAATTTAATTAGATTAAAATTATTATTTTATAATATTAAATTTATAATATTTATTAAATATTATATCGAAATATAATTTAATATTATATTGTAATAATTAAAATTATTATAATATTGTTATATATATATATAAAACAATGAAAAAAATCATATTATAAAAATCAAACTTAAATGATTTATAAATAATGTTGAAAACACTAAGTTTAATATCAGTCTTCAAAACATACTATTCCTAAGTCGAGAAAAAACCCTTCCAAAATATTTGGATACACTAATATGTATACACTAATATTTGCGTAGTATTAATATATTTTTTAATAATTTTGATTTGAATTATGTTTGTATTTATAGTTAATAAGTATTTGTATTTTTATATAATTTATTTATTTGTTGACTAAAATATTACATTCCTCGCTAATTAATTAAAATATTAAATATAAAAATAATTAAAAATATATTTCTAAATACAATTCTAATAATGTAAACTATCAAATAATTTAAGTCATTTTCAAATACTATTAAACATAAAAATATTATTTATATATATATAACAATGTAAAAAAACATATTATAAAAATAAAATTGAAATGATATATAAGTAATGTTGAAAACACTAAGTTTAATATCAGTCTCCAAAACATAGTATTCCTAAGTCCAGAAAAACACTTCCAAAATAATTCTTAAGAAATTAAAAACAATTATATATTTTTAATCTTAAACATAAAAGAACAATAAATTTAAAATTACTATAGTTAATTTTTATTTAATAAAACTTATAACCATTTTATTTTAATAAGTTAAACAAAATCAAATCAATATTGTCTTACATATTTTACACAGAGGAGAGCAGTCAGTTAATATGGAAATGCATGGAAGAAAAGCGATCACATCGAATGTACCCATTTCTGACACATCTGACGCAAAAAAAAATCAATGCCCCATGCTCATGCATCACCAGTGCATTCCTGAGGCTGGATAGCCAACGCCCTGTTTCCCTGCCTATTGACATCACCATCAGGCGTGGATAATGGACAATGTTTTGTGTTTATCAAAAACAACATATTGTGAACTTGCAGTCGGCCCTTCGCCCGCCTCTTCACTCATTCAAAAATAAATCAGATTTGTCTCTCTCATGCATTTATGAAGCCAAAAGTGATCAATGATGTCTGGTAAAAGAACTTCTGAACTTTGAAGTGACGGTCCTCCATATGAGAAGAACAATCTCTAAATTGCATTCGTTTTCGATTTCATTTTGGCTCACTTTGATCTGGGTTATAATCTGAGCATTCTATTTCTTAATTTCTTTTAAGGATTTAGTTTTTCAGTTCTTTTTAATTATTTTATTTTCAAAATTTAACTATTTGAAAAGGAGGTTGGTTCATATTTGTAATTTTCGATTTGTTTATATATTCTTTTTAATTTTTAATTTTTAAACTTAAGATTTGATCATATCGAAGATTTTTATTTATTTTTGTTCGGTGAATCACTGCTAAGGGGCATCACCTATATTGCTTTTGATTGGAGTTATGAACCAATGAGGTCACATTCGAGGGACCTCATCCCCGCCATTTACTGCTGCCTGCATTATGCCAAGCTCCCTGCAGGACTTGACGTCAATACTCTGACTGCTATGCCTGCCTGCATTCCCGCCAAACTCCTTGTAGGACCCAATGCCAACCCTTCGTCTGCTTCACCTTGCTTGCTAGCATTCCTGCCAAGTTCCCTGTAGGCCCTAACACCAAACCTCTGTCAGAACACCCCCATCAGCTTTATCGCACCATCTTTCTCTCCAACTTTTGACCCCACATAAGTGCCCAAACATCTTCCATCCTCCTCCGTCCTCTCGGTGCGTGTTCATCCCACCTTCCACCAGTGGGTTCAACCACTGGATAGTAGTTTCACTACTTCTTGCAACTTGTCATTGCACTGCGAGGTCATCCCCTTTATTTATTTATTTATAATCTTTTAAAAGTTTGTTTATTTAATTGAAACACTTTTTTTTTTAAAAGTGTTTATTTAAACTTTTAAGTGAAACACTTTTTTTTTTTTAAGTATTTATTTAAACTTTTAAGTGATTTCTCATATTATTGATTAGAAAAATCTTTATTAATCTTCATTATAATGAGTGATTTAATTTTGATCATGATACACATGTAGATAAGTATGATTTTTTTCTTATTAGATAGTTACTTTTCCAAGACCTTGTTTATACCAATTTGAATAGTATGTGGACTGCTCATAAAACCTTAGCATAACCTTGTTAGAAAAAGATATAAAATGAGTATTAGCATGGATGCAAGATTCATCGAATTCGTGGATGAGTTTGAATGGCTAAATGATTGATGTTGTATAGCTTTCAGAGATATTAGATCAATGGTGTAGGATTTGGGATGAGATCAATAGATGAGAATTGTTGAGAGATCATGAATAAAAAAAATGTGACATGGGTCAGGATGAGGGGTCATGATGAAGAGTTAACTGGCTACATGAATTAGACAACTGACTACATGGGTAAATGAAGTGGAAGTGAGTGAGAGTAAACTAAGGCTGCTTTTTAGTCAAATTAATAAATTTAGAGGTGGTCACTAGATTTAGAGTTGGAGGAATAAACATAGAATGATATGTTTAGGAAATAAATAAAATAATGATTTTATTTATTTTTAGAGGAATGTGTAAAGTCAAACTAAATAGATTAAATAATTTATTTAATTTTGGAGGAATAATTAACTAATTAACTAATTGAAATTATTTAATTATGTTGGATTAGAAGAATGCATGATTTTAAATAAATAATTGTTGTGCATGTTTTGCACACACGCCCCATTCAGAACGGGGACCCTCTCTTCCTGTTGCCTTGGGTCATTTTTTGTCATTGCCTCGTTTTGTGTGCACCAATTTTGGCATCTAAAATGGTTAGCGAGCCTCTTAGTATCATTTCAAATCGACCATGTTTCACCCCCACAAATTTTCTAAGTCCTTCGGATCCTCTGGGTCTACCCTACCAAATTTCCTTGGCTGAATTTCCTTGCTCGCTTGATTCGCTTTTTCCTACATTTTTTATTTTGGGGACAAGTTTCCTGTGGATTTGGGATGTTTTTGTGGTGCCTAAGTGAACTGCTAAGGTTTCGTTAAGTTTCGGGGGTTTCAAAATTTTCCTTTCAGAACTTTGTCCCTCTTTGGCTGTTTTGAACTTTCGTGGACCCCTGACGGTCCACCTTCTACATTTTTGACTTTGGGGACAAGTTTCTTGTGGATTTGGGATGTTTTTATGGTGCCTAAGTGAACTGCCAAGGTTTCATTAAGTTTTAGGGGTTTCAAAATTTTCCTTCCGGAACTCCATCCCTCTTTGGCTGTTTTGAACTTCTGTGGACCCCTAGCAATCCACCTTCTACATTTTTGACTTTGGGGACAAGTTTCCTGTGGATTTGGGATGTTTTTGTGGTGCCTAAGTGAACTGCTAAGGTTTCGTTAAGTTTCGGGGGTTTCAGAAATTTCCTTCCGGAACTCCATCCCTTTTTAGCTATTTTGAACTTCTGTGGACCCCCGGCTTAACTTTATGGACAAGTTTTCTATGGATTTGGGATGTTTTTGTGGTGCCTAAGTGAACTACAAGGTTTCGTTAAGTTTCAGGGGTTTTGGAAATTTCCTTCCGGAGCTCCATTCCTCTTTGGCTGTTTTAAACATCCGTCAACCCCCGGTGACCCGACCTCCATGGCCGTTTTGAACATCCACTGGCCCCTGATGACCCGGGCTCCGAAACCCAGCCCCTCCATGGCCGTTTCAAGGAGTTCATCCCTCTATGGTCGTTTTGAACATTCACCGGCCCCCGGCGACCCGGCCCCTCCGTGGCCATTTCTGGGACTCTGTCCCTTCGTCGCCATCCAGGGCTTTCCTTCCGGGCCGCTATTTGCTCATTGTTGTTTCAAAAGGGCGATGACCCTCCGACTTTCCCCTTCCAAGCTTTTTCTTTTTTTAAATGAGTCCAATCTTGAGAAGTTTTTCTTGACACTCTTTCTTCCCCTTTTCCCATGTGCTATAATTGAAAAATCTTGGTTTTGTTAAGTTTTGTGAGGTTCGGGAACTTCCCTTTCAGTTTGATGTCCCTTCTTCACTGTCTGCCTTCCTTCCACCTTATGTCCGTCGCCCGACATCTGTCGGCACTTCCGGGCCCGGCCTTGGGGAATGTTGTCCCCCATTCATTGCCCCTCCCCTTGGGCCCACATTAATGTTTATGATCCAAATGAGCTCCACATATTAATATTATGATCTTTTGATGATGCATGGATGGATCTAATAAGGAGTTTGCAAGATTTGACTAATGTTTGTCTTGATTTGTGTATGAAAGCACTTACGACACTTCATGTATGTAGGATTCAAGGAGCCTACTACGGGTCCGTCAGGAGACCCATTGAGAAAGCTTAACAAGGAAAAGTGCATCGTTCCTGTCACCATTCATTTCATGCCCACCTTTCCCCATAGCACCCATCAACAGAGCTAGCATTAGAAGCAATCCTATGTCAAAGGAGTCAGTGACAAAATGTAAGGGGGTGGTCTTGAAGAAAGCATAAGGGAGTTGTCTGCCCGAATTAGGGGCAACCAATCAATTGATGCCAATCGTCGATAGGCTCTTTTGATCCAATGAAGAACACTACAAACACATCAAGTAAGAAGGCAACTTTCAGGCAGTTCAGCTACAGTGAAAAGGGCAATCAGCTAAATGACGAAATTGATACAACACGTAAGCACTAGATGACAAAACAAGAAAAGGGACAAAGATGTATTTTAAAATTGTTGGATAATGGGGGCTAGGTGAAACCCTATTGTAAACAAATCTAGGCCATTCATTGGAAATTGATCCTATTCATTCATTTTGGCTTTGGAAAACTATAAATAGGGGCTTGCCCCTTATTTGTAAGAAGTTGGAGAGCTGTTGTAAAAACCATTTAAAACAATAGAAGACAACATTGCACAATTTTATGGATGTTCTCTTTGAGTTTGTTCATCTTGCATGCATGGTTCTACCTTCCATAGTAGTTTTAGTTGTAGATTCTTGAATGGAAGTGATAATGGAAATTGCTATTATGGTATTTGATGAACTTTTAGCCCATACTTTTAGCACTTGTTGATGACAAGCTACTGTGTAAAGTTAGCCTGGGCTTCTTGATTTCAATGCTGCAACTTAGTTCAATCACATGTGTATGATGTGGATGTGCAATCTAAAAATCTGCAGTCCTTAGAAGATTGCATTGGTTTTGTGTAACTGTAGGTTCCTCTTGGCCAAGAAAAACCCAGTTTAGGGAGTTTGTCTTCTGTAGCAACCACCATGATCACTGTTCATTCGTAGTTTTAGGTCTAGGAACTTCCTCTCTCCCCTGCCCTTTTCTCCTTTTTTTAATGAGTAACCTTAGGCAAGGTTCATTGCACATTGTAAAGCTAAATCCAATGATAAAATGGAGTTCAAGACTGTTGTTTGAACCTACAACAAATGCACAACAACTTCCCTATCTTAGGAACTCCATTTCAAGACCCAACTTCCCATGCTTTGTAACTCATCCGTAAGTCCGCCTTATGATTCCAGCAAAATCACATAAAACAACTGAGATATTCCAAGCACTGTCAAGACCTGACATTAGAGACCTTGGGATAGTGTTATGCAATTTGATTGTGGAAGATTGTCTTTCAAGAGTGGTAGTGCATCTATGCATTACCTATGTTGAGAAGTGCATAAAAAACACATCAACAATAATTAAGGAAATATTTAATTATGTCAATAGAGGAACAATTAGAAGTTAAATAATAAAAATTATTTAATTAGTGTGGATGGAAGAATAATTGGAAATTTAATTAAATAATCACAAATTATTTAATTAATGTGGATGATAAAAATTGAAGAAATAATTAAATAATTAAAAATTATTTAATTAAAGTGGTTGAGGAAAAATTAGAAAATAATTAAATAATTAAAAATTATTTAATTAAAGTGGTTGGGGGAAATGATTAATTGATTAAATAATTTAAATTTGTTCAATTAAAGTTGATGAGTGAAAATGGTGAAATAATTAAATAATTAAAATTATTTAAATAATAGTGATGAAAGGGTTGAGTAGTGATGATAAGAAGTGATGTTGACCTTAGAAAAAATGTGTCAAAGATATTTTTAGATGTCTACAACAAGAATGCTAGACCAATTTTTTTAAAATAAAATATCACATTTAATTTTGACTTAAATTCATAGTTTTTTTATTTTACTTATATCTCATGCAACATATAAGTAATATAATAGTCTAATTAAGATTTATTAATTTATAAATTTCTCAACAAATTAAAATTTAAACAAATACGTTTACAAATTCTAACATATCCAAATGCTCAAATAAACCAAATCCATTGCAATCCTTCCTAATTTACCATTTTACATACATACACATTCAAAACATTTTCATGTCTCTCCAAGGTTTAAGGAAATTGAAACCCTCATCTTTTCCCAATTAAGAACATCCAAAATTACATTATGATTCATATGTACAAAACTATTTCCATAATGATTTTGTATATGTTATAACATAAATAAAAGAATTTATAGGCCTACTAAGTAACTAAAGGATGATCTCCAATCTCCTCAAATGTGATAAGGTTAGTAGGAGATAACCACTTCCTAACTATATTGTAACCTCAAACACCAACCCCCAAGTTAGGATGAAAAGAACATTCAAAAAATGTCAACAATTGACACATAGAATACACGACATACGATAAATTCACCGTTAGTAATTCACGAACAAAAATTTTACCACCAAAAATTCATCGCAAAAAAATTCATGAGCATTCACCACAAGTAAAATTCACCAAGAATTTTTTTTTATTATCATAAATCAAATTATTCTTTTGCGAAAAAAAATTGAAGTTTTCAAAATATATATTAATAAATTTTAATGCGGTTAATTTTCCATGGCGTGAATTGGTGGTGGTGAATTTTACTTGAGCTGAATTTGTCATGATGGGGAATTTTCCTGCGATGAATTATTAACGGTGAATTTTTGTCAATGAATTATTGATGGTGAATTTTCCTAGAACTAGAATACACAATATTAAAGAATGAGAATAAACAAAACAAACCAACCAATGGTTCATTCAACGATTAAACACAAGTATCATTTCCACAATCCACCATCCACATACCCAAAACCTTTATTCCTCTAACACCACAAATTGTAATGCCCATGTTAGTTTAACCTTTATTGTACCATTATATGATGATATATTAGTATGATGGCACTTTATATGTCTAAGAATATACAACATTTTATATTATGTGACAATTTTGTTAAATGATGTCAAATTATCATGTTCATTATTTCCATATGATGATATGAGCATGCTTACCATAGATATGTGATGTTATATCCTAATTCATGATTTTTTATGTCATATTATATTTATGGATATTATAGGATATTTTTTTAATATCTATGCAACACATGTATTGTTTACTGTGGTTTTTAGAATCCATTTTTATTATGATAATTTATGAAATGAATTCTATTAAGATATTTTTCATGCATGCTATTACACTAGAGATATGGTGTGTATGACACACATGTAAATATTCTCCTTGGATTTAATTATTATTGCTTTATCCATTATTCTCAATGTATTTGATGCATACAATGAGGGTACAAGAAATAAGTATAAGTCAATGAGAGTAAATTCAAAGAAAATATATGGACATGTTTCTACTATCTTACTCCACTTATGGGATTATTAACACAACAAACCTATATTCATATCAATATAGCCACATACTTGAGTCTTGTGAGATCCTTGGGTACCCTTGTTAATATAGACACGTAAAATATACTGATTGACATTGTGCATCTGATCCTGACTTACTAACATTATTTCTTCCTAAATCATCCCTCAGTCTAACCATTTAATCAAATCTCCTTATCTAATTAAATTCATCAATATTCCTCTCTTAATTGAATAAATCATTCCATCTAATTAAGTCAATTTCTCTATTAATTAAATCAATCATTTTGATCTAATTATCCCTATTTAATTAAATAATCAATTTATTTGATTAAATCTCTAAAGTCTATCCATTAAATTAAATAAATTAAAACCTTATTTGATTTAATCCAACAAAATCTCTTTTAATTAAATAAATCAAAATCCTTATTTAATTAGCTTCTTATCATATCCCTCTTTTATTTGATTTAACTAAATCCATAAATTTAAGTCAAAAAGGTCACATCGTCTAACCCCTCTCATTAAATTAATTAACCCTTAATTAATTTAATCCCATCTCATGTCCCATCCTCTAGATAATGCAAGTTGCACATGAAAATAGATTTAATTCATTTATTAAATCTCTATTTTCCTCACATGGCATCTTTTGGAATATTCTCTCAATTTGAATTCAAAAAATTCCAAGTCAACATGTACATCCAACAAGGCAATAAATTCATCTTAGATGTCCTTTTCCTTGAGCCAAGTGGCATTTTTTTCATTTTCCCTTCCCTCTTACATGTCATTTCAACAAATTTGAAATTCAAATTTATGCATTTATTGGCACAAACCCCAAATCTTGCACATCCTCCATCCATTCATTGCTTGACAAGTGGCATCATGCCATTGGATGAATGTTAGTCCCACATTGCTCAAATTTGGACATTCATCCTTCAATCTCATCTATAAATAAGGAGGTCCTATCCTCATTTGATCATTCACAATCCATGCAAAGTTACCATGCTAAAATACTTAGCCATTTCCATTCATCAATCTTGAGTTCTTAGCTAGGTTATTGTAGATTTTGGCTTGGAGCTCTCATCCTTCATCATCAAAGTGGATCAAATCTCTTCATCAAATCAACATTGCATCATTGGAGTTGGGAAAGGGCCAATTTTCACATCAAATTGGCACCAATTCCCCCATGGGCTCATGAGTTTGCACACCTAATTAGGATTCAATCTTTGTTTTATCATTTCCTTTGTGTTCTTTAATATTTTATTCCTAGTTTGAATGTTGTAAATGGATTTCATGGGGAATCCTTGTTTTGGCTTGCATTTCCTTGTTTAACTTGTTTACTCATGTTGTTTTGCAGGTACTAAGGTTGGGGTTCACACATTTAATACTTTGTAAATATTATGCACATTCCCAAGGCTTATGAGGGTATTTTAATATGAATGGACTTTACATGCTATATATTATATTCATATTCATTTTTTTTATATTTAGCTAGTTTATAAATATATTATGTATAAGTGGCTATATTATAGACATGTTTTAATCAAGGTTTCATTATTTGTATTATATATGTACACATAGACACACATATATATGGATGATGAAAATGTGAATCACAAATACTAGTAACAATGCAATTAAAGTATAAAATTCACACTTCAACAATCACTCAATAAAGCCTAAGATCTATGCATAAAATCAAATGATTTAAATAATAATACCATAGCAAAGTCCTTAGATTGCTCTATTGTTTCTTTGATAAATACTTGAATTATTGATGTAAATTTCTCTTAGATTTTTAGCATTATCTTGATATCAACATGATAGAATGAAGGCTTGATGCTTTATGCTTGATAATGGATGTTTGATAGATGCTTGCTTGATAATGATAATTACCTTGCTCTTGATAGTGCTATAGATCTTGTGATATGATAATTATGTTCTAGGGGATAATGCATGAGTGAAGGTCTTATTTATATGCCTCACATAGCATTTGATCAATGGTGGGTATTAATTTGAAAGATCAATTAAAAAATAGTTAATTGTTATTGGATGAAAAGAGGAGAATGTTAGCTTAATTAATTAAAATTATTTAATTAATATACATAGAAGAAATTATAAGGATAATGATAAAATGATAAGATGAAAATATATTAGTCATTTTTAGGTGTCTACATTTTGCCCCTCTTTGAGACAATGTGTTTTATAGCATTGTTTCAAAGAAAAAGATTGATGATATGCCCTAGCATATCCCAATGGACCATGGGATGGAGGATATGATACCCCCTTGAGAGATCAACCAAAGAAAGAACAAACTTTCTAATCAAGCTCACAACAAGATGGATAGGCCATATAATTCAATGATTATGATAATGATATGATGATGTGATGATATAATGGTGATTCATACTTTCTTATGTAGGAAAATTCAGCTATATGCAAGTATATACAAATTATCCTATTGATCAAATGTACATTAAAGCATATAAATGGGTAATGATCTGATAGGAAAGTGTGCAAAATAAATGGGATATGACAAGCTATGCAAGATGGATGGGTATGTGAAACGATTGATTCCTTTGTTCTTTTTTTATGATTTATATCATCATTAAGAATTTTATTAGGGCAAAGGGATATATATACACCTAGCCATGGATAACCATGGTGACTTTGGTATCACTTTGCATGAACTGTGACTCTGCAAACAACATATAGAAAAGTGTTGACTATGCCCAATTCCTCACTCTTCACCATGATATTAGGATTGAGGATTCCTCAAGCTTCCTCAAAATAGACCAAAATAAAAGATAAAAAGATCAAAGATTAAGATGAATATCAAAATATAAATCAAAACGAAAAAGACAAAATGATAAACAAGTCAACAACCCACATATCTCTTTCCAAAAGGATAAGATTAGTTTTGATGGATAGGGCCCATTATAGGAAGATGCATCCATTAAGGCCTTAATTTTTTTTTATAGTGTCTATTGTAGGAAAAATATTTCTATTAATACATCAAAATGTTTTTGATGGTGATAGATAGATGATAGATTAGGTAAGAATGTATATCAAAAGCCAACTTAAATTAGCATCAGTCTTTCACTTATGATTTTTTTGAAAGCTCAACATTTTAGGTAATGTGTAGTTTGTTTTTGTTTTGAGTTTCAAGTGCGTGATAGTGTGTGTAAAAATTATACTCTCAATATAGTGACATAGATCCAATCCAATGACTAGGTCAAGGAATAGATACCCCTAGCTAGGCATATGATCATTTATTATGAGATGGATAAATGAAGTGAAACTTTATTATGATAGGTAGATAGATGAAACAAAGGATATTGATAATTAATTAGTTAAAATAGCCTTGTGAGTCCAAGAAAAATGAAAGATAGTGATACACTTACTTGAACTAGCCTTGTGAGTTTCAAGCAAGAAGATCAAGATAGAGATATATTTACTTGAACTAGCCTTGTGAGTTTCAAGTAAGAGGATAATAAGATAGAAAGTGTTTACTTAGACTAAATTTATCAATCCAAGAAAATAAAGTAAATAATAGATAGAAAATAATAAAATATTTTTGAGGTGCAAGGATAGTGCTTCATGGATATGGATTATAAAGGAATTTTTTGCATTTATCAAAGCATACATGAATAAATTTTTCCCCCATTTTGATCAAGATTAAAGATGAAAGGATAGGGTGATAAATTGGATAGGATAATTTATATATGATGAAGGATATGGATAAGACAATAAAAATCAAAGAGACGGAAGGAGTGATGTATTTGGATAGGTTTAGGGATATGTGATGGAATGGATGACTTAGGGATAGATGGGGGTTTTGTATGAGAGCCTGTTTGGATGCCAATCTAGTTAGTTCTTCTATATGTATTGCTTGGGTATGGATATTGGTTTATTGCGAAGGATTGGGATCATGATATTAAAGGATATTTTGATCTTGACTTGGGAGAGAATGACTAGATGAAGTGAAAGGTATTGGATCATGAGATGGGAGAGGATCATTGGATGAGATGGAAGGTGTTCTTTGATCTTGATTTAGAAGGCAATCATGATATGGGTGAGGATTCTTAGATGGGATAAAATGTGTACTTTGATCTTGATTTGGAAGGGAATTGGAAGATATTGTGAAAGGGATTCTTTGGTCTTGATGTTGAAAGTGATCATAGGATGCCCAGATGGAAGTGAAAAGGATACCTTACTCTTGAGGTGTCATGAAAGAGATACATAGGTCTTGAAATAGAGTGGGATTATGAAGGGGAATATGAAGGAATATATCTTGATCTTGAGATGGAAAAGGATCATTACAAAGGATATTGTGATCTTGATTATGAATGGGATCACGAGATGGCATGGGAGGGATACTTTGATCTTGATTAAGAATGGGATCAGTGGATGCTATTTTTACCCTATGTGTTGCAACTATCAAGGATCTTATTTTTGATGGAAGAGATTATTTATACTTGATCTATGGTGTATTCATATGGAACATAGGTATAATTGGCCACTTTAGGATTGCTCTTTATTTGAGGGTTCCTTTTTTCTAGGGTTTGAGATAGGATCTTGGAATAAATTGAGATCATTATTGGTTGAAGGTGGATTTTTTATACTAATGTCACCTTCATCTTTAAGGTCTTGCATAATATTTTTTAATCTACAAAAATTAGAAGTCTTATGTCATTTGGTTCTATGGTATTCACAATATTCATTCTATTTGTACCATGAAGGTTTAACTTGAGGTTCAAAATTCTTGATTTCTAATAATGTGATAAGCTTAGCTTGGATCAATTTTTGCAAGGATAATTCAAGAAATTCCTCTAAAGGAGTGTATGTTCTTTTAGGATGATTAATTTATCTAGGTGGTCTTCTAGGAATATTAATACCTTGATTTTTTGTGGATTGTTTGCTACTAGTTGTAGGGGTTGTTGAGGTTGAATGTTTTGGACTAATTTTTGAATCTACCACAACATCATTGGAAATGTTCTTGTTTTTGGTCCAAATATTAGGTTTATCATTAGATGTGAAGGGGTTATCTTTGTTTTCTTTAAAAAAATCACAAGACCCTTAGAATGAGATCGTTTTCAATGTTAATCCCCTTTTCTTTATCTCTCTAAATATATTACCACCTTGAATTTTCAAGTAAAAGACCATGCCATTAACTGTGTTTCGAGTAAAAATGTGAACAATTTGTTTTTCTAAGATAGTATAAGGAATTTTACTTTCCAATTTTATCCATATTTATAGTAAAGGAGTAAATATTTCCCCATTCTTTTGTTTGGAATTGTAAATATTAGTGATGAAGACTTCATGTTCAATGTTATATGAAAAATGTGCAATGATTTTTTCTACTAATTTATGAAAGGAATTGATCTCATGAGGTAAATTCACCAACATTCTCTCCATCTACCAAATCACTAATCACCAAAATAGTAGGAATGTTGAATTCACTCTAGATTATGTTGTCATTATGGACATTAAAGATAATACTCTTCTTGTAGTGGGGAAGATCAACCATCACTCTTAGATATATGCTTTCTCTTAATTCGTGTTTTATACCTCCTCTAGATTATATTGTTCAACCATTCAAATTTAGTTAGCAGAATATGGCATGGGTGATTTTCCCATCTCAACTATTACTTATTAACCATAGAAACTTAAAATGACCAATTTGTCAAGGAAAAACTTAGAGAACAAAATATTAGATATGCCCATTTATAGAAAGCCCCCAAATTCAATCAATTTTAGTACCACCCAATATATGTGATTTGAGACTTTATAGATCAATATGCGTATAATGTTGGAACAATTTTTAGAGTTTTTCAATGTAAAAAATGGACCAAATATGAAAAGTATAATTTATAATCTTAGAATGATAATTATAAAATGACACCAATGAGTGGTGATAAGAAAATATTTACTTTCCAAAAGATCACCTAAATCCAAAATCATATGTGAAAGTTACAAGGCTTTAAAGTTTAAAAATTATGATTGTACGCCCAATCTAATAAGAAATATTTTCTTTTATAAAATGAGATCACTTCAAAAAAGAATGACCATACAAATATAAAAAGAATGAAATCACATCCCAAATCAAGAAAAAATTTATTAGAAAAAAAGGAGGTTATAAGCACAAGGTGCCTTTGAATTTGAATAATAAAATCAAAAGATGTGATGGTGAGGGGAATGTTTTTCAAATGAATCTATTGTCGGAATCAAGCAACACTTAGAGGGGGGGTGAATCAATGTTGTGCAAATTTTAGCTTTATTAATCTGATCCTTAAAGTGTTGATAACATTCAACCAAAATAAAGATGCATGCACATAAGACAAATAACCACAACACCATAACACAAGGATTTTTTATGTGGAAACCCTATTAGGGGAAAAACCACGGTGTAGGTCAATCCACAATATTGTTTTGAGTATACTCAAAAGAAAAGATTACAAAATGGGAATGCACTTGCATTCAGGCACACTGCCTAGAGCTCATTGCTCAAAAATAGAAAGGCTTGTACTGCCTTACAAAAGTTTGGAATACTTCCAAGGATTTGAACTGACAAAGTAGCATCTAAAAATGTATGATTACAGTTTTGGTTAGGCTCAACAATCGAATTCAGGACCTTCTAACTGATTCTGCTTTGTTCAGCTTCAATTCGCACCAAAATCCTTAATGCACAAGTGAAACTATGCATAATCACTATATTGACCTTCTGACATTTGAAACATATAGCAACTCACATCAAAGATACACCAAAATGATATAATCGATCACTTATATATATGCACCACCAATAATTCAATCACTTCATGTCGGCCTCAACAAAATAAGAAATATTCACAAATTGTTAGCTCAAATTATTTATAATATTCAATGTGCATCCACAAGAGTCAGCCACAACATAGTGAGGACCCAAGCCAAAAAATTCAAACACAAAAATACTTAAACAATAACTCCTCAAATATCCACAACACACTATGTTCACCAAGTCGACCTCCATATACTGATGAACAAAAAATTGGTTCACCAGACCTTCTAATTTCCACCCAAATTGATACGAGGCACCAAGATTTACAAATAACACATATTATGCATCGAACAATACTCCCTGAGATCCACAGTACAAAATAATAATAGAAAATATGCATATGAATCAAAGAACACAAAACTACCAGATGCTCTATTCTAACTAAATATAATCACTGATCTTCAATCTGTCTGTTGGTATGAGTAAGTTACAACATATGAATTGACTAGCTGATAAGGGTTGCCATCAATGACAACACCAAAAAAAATATGTACTATCTCTTGCCAACAATCTCCCCCTTTGGCATTGATGGCAACACTTAGTGAAAAATGACTAAGTGTCGTATCAGTACCAACAAAAATACACTTCCAACCAAAACTCCAAAAAGATCTTCATCCACAACTCAAAACTACAACTCCCCCTTCGATGAATATACATTTTTCATTGTTCTATTCTCACCCTTTGACATCAATGGAAAAGATGGGGAATACACATACAAAGCTCCTATAAACAAACAAAAAATTCAAACTACATATGTACAAACTTTGTTTCAAACAATTTACACAAACTTGAAAATATCTGCAAAATTTTTCTTTAACAGGTTCAAGCTTGTGTCCCAACACTTCTTGAGACTTTCCAGAATAGTTATGTGACCACAGAGTAACTAAGATTGCACTTCTACAAATTCAAGGTTCACTGGATCACTGACCACCATAGCATCTTGTGCTTCCTTCAAAGCATTCAACATGGTCTCCATCATTGGACCAATTAGGCCTCTAAGTTCACCAACTCTTTCCATAACTCTGTCATTATCATGCTTCAGACTCTTTATTTTTTCAAGTAAGGATATAACTTGACCTTCTTTCTCTCCAACATAAACAGTTAAAGGATCAAAAGCATCAAAAATAGCAGCTAACTCTTTCTTATGATCCTTTAAAACCTTCTTCTCCTTTTCCTCAGTAAGTTTTGACATAGACAAACACGACTTATAAATCCTTCCACCTTATGATAATGCACTTTGAACATTTTTCGCACAGGTAGCTAATAGAGATTTGTCATTAGCTATCATTCCTTTCAACCTACTAATTTGTCTAGCATCAAATTCCTTCTTAACTTTGACTAGAGCTAACTTCTCAAGTGACTCAAAATGAGTACTTATCGAATTTATAAGCTTCTTCAGCTCATTAGAGGAAGAACCAGATGGATCCTTAACATGAGTAGGCATGATCTTCTCCAGAATGCTAGATGCAAGATTCAATAACTCATTGTCCTCAATGTGAGACTTCAGAATTTCTTCCCTAGCCTTAGCTTGTGCAAATGATGTGACTTTCATTTTTTGAATTGGGGACAAAGTAGACAAATGAATAGGGGCATCTCTCAAATCAAGATAAAATTCTTCCTTTTGCTCTTCTAGAAACTTCTTCACTGCCTCTACAATGTCTCTTGCTTCCACTAGAACTTCTTTAATTTCAACCTTCTTTACCTCAATTACAGTTTCCACAACCATAGATTTTCGCTTGTTATTTTGAGCTTCAACCTCTTCAACTGATATCTCCTTTTCTTCAACCGACACAATTTTAGGAGCTTCAATCTCCATAGGTTCTTTTGTATCATGTTTGTGAGGAGGAATCTGAGTGTCCTCAACTATAACCTCTTCATTTATCAGACTAGATGAAATATCTTCCACATGCTCTTCTTCAGAAACATCTTGTTCTATTCTTTAATAGAACTTTCTTCAGAATTCTTTCAGTTTCTTTTTCTACTTCTTCATTCTTACCCAACATAAGCTTGTTTATTCTTGTTTTACTCTTGAACTCTCTTTTTGCTTCTTTTAGGATTGACTTCATTTCTTCAACAGACATTACCAGACTTAGATTTGCAAGAACCCGTTCTCTTAGCTACTCTTCTTCAGTTTTGGCACCAACTCTCCTCATCTCCAAAATTTCATACAATTCCTTACGCAATTGTGCCTTTATCTCAACAAGAGTCATAGTGAAATTGTTCAAATATTGTATTGTAGCTTCCTCAAGGACTCTTTGACCAACAGTATCAAAGGTACCATACACTTCACACAGGGGGGTAAGATTTCCATCCTTAATTATACCTCTTTCAACTTCCTCTACTGGCATACCTGGTTTTTCAAGCTTCATCTTCTTCTTTGCTTACTCCTCTTCACTGGAGGGCCTGATTGTTGTTGCTACAGGGGTTCTCATATGCTTTATTTCTCTAACTTCTTCATCAAATTCTATCTCTTCATCTTCTAAAACATCTGTATACTCTCTTGTGCTCTTATCTTTCTTCCTTTTACTGGATGCCTTAACTTGAGCTTTTGCAAGGCCAGACTTCTTTGCATGACCAGATAGGGGTGTTGAGCTCCTTGTTGATCTAGTTCGAGCAAAGGATACTGCCAGACTAGCAAATTCAATTTTAGCATGCTCTTTTCCTTTTTCACTTTTAGCTTGTTCTCTTTTCCTTCTGGCTTCTCTTATAGCTTCTACAGGTATTCCCATGCTCTATGCAAAGACTTCCACTTCTTTCCTCACTTTTCATACTATCATTAGTTTCTTCAATTGCTCATGGACTTGCATATTTTTCTTTGCATGTGTTCCAAACCTTTCTTCAGACGGATCCAAAGGCTTACTCAATAGATGTTGTGTGTATAGCTCCAAAATTTTCTCCTCAACTTCATATCCCATTGGCATAATCCAAACGGTTCTAGGTTCTGTCGCTTCCATCAAGCACTGATCAATATCCACCATAAAATATATTGTATCCTTATAGTTCTCCACAATAGAAGTAGGAATTCTTTCCCTTGCTTGCATTATATTCTAAATTTTTTTGAGATATCCCCAGATTGTAGTTTTCCTGGCTTACAAATCACCAAGGCTGAATAACATGTTTCCAATCTGAACAACAACATGCTTATTGCTTTGCCAATTGACTTTCCCAACTCCTGGAACTTCATTCATGAAGTAAAAGAATAGACACAATAACAAATTACCATATTAAAGGAATTTTTCTTGTCTTTCTTAATCTTATCAAGATTTTCCATAAGCTGACTTTGAAGCAATTCACATAAATCATACTCTACATTCTCCTTTACCATCTGATAGGCTGCATGTATGGTTGTACCAGATACATAATTTTTGGCTAGAGTGATATATATTATAACCAATAACCATTGAGGAAAACTTCACACCCACATCAATGATGTTATCAATTTTCATCGCTCTTCTATCAAATACCAAACAAGTTGCATCAATTACTATTTGATTTTTCACAGACTTCAAAATCGGCAATCCACTGGAGGAATTTAAACCTGTAACAACACTTATAGATTCTTTTTTAATCTTGAAGGGTTGACTCAACCACATGAATTCAACATGAACTTGACTCAAGATGTACTAGACCCATTCACTTTCATCAAACACGAGAAATTTCACAATCTACATGAATTTCTTCTCCTCTAGGGTTTTGAATTTGGGCTTGATGCATAAATCATCTCCAACAATGTGTTTGGAATACAAATTCAGCAACTGCGAGCTTCCTAACTCCTCAATATTAGCATAAATGTATGCCCTAATATCTTCAATGTGCAAAACACCGTACGAAATCGATGAAAATGCACCTAAGGGCTCAGTCTCAATAGACTTGAAAGGACGCCACTTGAATTTTAGATGGGGTCTATCCTTGACTTCAACTACCAATGGAGTAGCCATTTTCACAAATTCATAGATTTACAAGTTTTCCCGATAAATAACCTTTTGTCGAATTAGTGTTTGAACTTCAAATCGCTTTCACACTTGAATTCTTGCTAAATTTCACCAAAGTTTGCTTCAAAGATCTTCAAACTTCTTCTTCTCAAAATGAAAAGTGACAAATGAAGGATAGAAATAACCTTTTATCATTCACACACCTAACCTTTTGACATAATAAATGCTTTTTCCCTAACTCATCTAGATACCCTGTTACCATACACTATGAAAGATAACTCTTCTGTGGACCTTCAATTCTACATGAATACTCTCTAACTGTTCAACAACATCTGTAGATCATCAATACAATCATTGAACTCATCCACATCTCGGTGTCGATCACTTGTAAGGGGTTTGAAAGATTTTCTTGAAAGTTCCCCCTAGGCCAGAGGCCTTAACCTAATTCCTGAAAGAATTACCAGAAGTTGATTCTAGTGTTGGCTCATTTCCTGCTACAGGCTTTTCTTCACCCATGTCTTCTTCATCTTCCTCCTGATATGATCTGTAGTAACTTTCCCTTTTCCTTTTTCATCCTTCTACATGTTTCTTCTCTAATTTACCAAACCTCTTCTACAAAATCTAGCAATATGACTAGTTTTGTTACAATTGTAGCACACCACATTTCTTTGTCCATACTAGTTGTTCCATTGTCTTTCTCAAGTGATCTATATTGGTTAGCAATATAGCCAAATATATTGCATATATAACATCTAACATCTCTATAAAAGTTGTTCATCACATTTCTGCATTCATTTGACTTGTGACTATACTTATTTCAATTAAAGAATTGACTGGAGAATGATGGACCACTTGAATTCATTCTACTTCTACATTGAGCCACCATATGACCAAATTTATTGCAAACATAATAGATACCATTAAAATTTTGAGCATTAGGTTGTCTTATCGGATACCTTCTAGTGTTTTTCATCTGATTTCCTTGTCTAAACCTCCTTTGTCCAGATCTAGAACTTTCTCCTTTCTCATATCCAAGACCTCACTTGTCACCATCAGTCCTCTAAATTTTAATAAGTTCATCAAGTTTGGCTAATCTAATCTTGAACTTCTCCTTGAATTTGTTTGTTGTAGCAAGTTCATCTCTGAGATCAACAATGTGCTTTTCAAGCTCTTCCTCATTGTGTTTGGTTTGTTCTAACTCAAGTTCCAACTGAATGAATCCATCAGTAATTCGATTGCATTCTTCAGATTTCTCTTTCAAGGATTGGGAAAGCTTTTCTTCATTCTTCTTCTCGTCTTCAATTTCCTTAGTCATCCTCATCATGATAGATTTCGTCTCATGCTTCAAAACTGCATTATCCCTAGAAATTTTTTCACATTCTTCTATCTTTTCCTTCAGGGCTTGAATCAATTGTTCATCTACAATGTGTTTATTGTCTTCCTACTTGATCTGATCACAAAGTTCCCTTCTTTTCTCTCTAGATTTGTTGATTTTTTCTTTCAATGACTAAATGAATCTCTCAACATTTAGGAGATTTTCTTGTAATTCTCAGACTTAAAATTTTGCCTGATCAAGATCATCTAGGGCCACCATAAGTTGTTGAAGACTACTTGAATCCATTGAAACACTTTCCAAGATCTTCCCCAAGCTTTTAAGCTTCTTCCAAGGAACTGAGCTTTGATACCAATTGCTGGAATCAAGCAACACTAAGAGGGGGGTGAATCAATGTTGTGCAAACTTTAGCTTTATTAATCTAATCCTTAAAGTGTTGATAACATTCAACCAAAATAAAGATGCATGCACATAAGACAAATAACCACAACACCATAATACAAGGATTTTTTACATGGAAACCCTGTTAGTGGAAAAACCATGGTGGAGGTCAATCCATAATATTGTTCTGAGTATACTCAAAAGAAAAGATTACAAAATGGGAATGCACTTGCATTCAAGCACACTGCCTAGAGTTCACTGCTCAAAAACAAAAAGGCTTACTTCCTTACAAAATTTTGGAATACTTCCAAGGATTTGAACTGATAAAGTAGCATCTACAAATTCCTGATTACAATTTTCGTTAGGCTCAACAATCGAATTCATGACCTTCTGACTGATTCTTCTCTTTTCTGCTTCAATTCACACCAAAATACTTAATGCACAAGTGAAACTGTGCATAATCACTCTATTGACCTTTTGACATTCACAACATATAGCAAATCACATTGAACAAACACCAAAATGATATAATCAATCACTTATATATATCCACCACCAATAATTCAATCACTTCATGTTGGCCTCAACAAAATAAGAAATATTCACAAACTATCAACTCAAATCATTTATAATATTCAATACACATCCACAAGAGTTAGCCACAACATAGTGAGGACCCAAACCAAAAATTTCAAACACAAAAAATACTTAAACAATAACTCCTCAAATATCTGTGACACACAGTGTTCATCAAGTCGGCCTCCATATACTGATGAACAGAAAATTGGTTCACCAGACCTTCTAACTTCCACCCAAATTGATGCGAGGCACCAAGATTTACAAATAACACATATAATGCATCGAACAATACTCCTTGAGATTCACAATACAAAATAATAACAAAAAATATGCATATGAATCAAAGAACATGAAACTACTAGATGCTTTGTTCTAACTAAATAGATAATCATTGATCTTCAATCTGTTTGGCGGTATGAGTAAATTACAACATGCAGATCGACTAGCTGACAAGGGTTGCTATCAATGACAACACCAGAAAACATGTGCAGTGTCTCTTGCCAACATCTACTAATGTCAACATGTTGCCATGTTGAAATCATCATTAAAATATTCTAAGCTTCCATTAAAATATTTCCCTTTGCTAAAATACTATAAAATCATCATTTTTTCTACAAAATTATTGTGAAACCTGAAAGCCACCAAATTTAAAATAAAACCATTATTTTTCGATAGGAAACTAGATTTAAAAGAAAAAAGGTGTTTTTTCCCCTCTAGAATACACAAAGGTAGCACTATTGATGGCATAGTGGTGAAGGAGCTATAGGGGTGGAGCTCAGGTGATTAGTGAGTGACACTTCAAGTAGGTGGGACACTGCTAGTGCATTGGCCACATGGTAGTTGAGGTTGAGTTGTTGGAAGAGCAGTAATGTGTGATGGATTTTCCTTTTGGCTATCACTAGTTGGTGTTGTTGTGACTATACTATAAAAGGCAAGCACTACTTATAGAGCCACAATGGTTGCATACTTTTTTAATTTTATATTATTGCTCAACTAGATGTTATGGCTTGCATAACTTGAGCTTTTTTGTCTCACTTGGAAACTTTATCCAAAATAGATAAAATTTAATGAAAATGTGGGTTCTCAAGCCTTCTAATAATAAGATGATTGGTTTTGATCCAAAATGCTATGAAGTGACTACTTATTGGATTTGGAAAAAATTCTCATCTCTTTAAACCCTTACAAATCTAGCCTCTAATGTCCTTTTGAGAAGAAACAATAGATAAATATGACTTTCTTGACTATCTTGAAACTCTTAAATATACCTACAACTAACACGTTAGAAAAGGAACCCCTAGAAACTGGTATATTTTCACACATTTTTATTTCTTTAGATCATATGAGGATGCAAAAGAAGAGCATACTTGTGCTTTAGAAAATAGTATCTCTACACTCTCATATTTTCTAAAAGTGTTAACCCACAATTCATAACCACTATGGTAACATGTAAGATTTGATTGTGAAGCCACCCAAGAATTCTTCCAATGAGTATGGAAAGAAAACTAGAAATGATAGTAGGAAGTGTATTCTATTCAATAAAAATACAAATGGAAAGGTACAATGGAATGCTCATATTAGAGCAATAGGTGTTTATATATATGATATTTTGAAAAGAGGTTAAAAACATAATCAATATGGAATAAAATAAAAAGTTCCTCAAGTAAATTTAAATAGGTGTATTTAAAGGACCTAAAAAGAGAAGCTAATAGAAAAGTACATTGTTAACATTGACATTCTCTCCTCCAATTCCTTATATATAAATGAATTTATGCTTATATAATTACATTTACTTAATTTACTTTGTGTGATTTATTCTTGTATAATAAATAAACAAGTGTAATATAGTGGTGAGTACTTGCCTTGTTTCTTAATTGTGAAGAGGAGGAAGTTCTCTCTTAATTATTTGCCTTTGATTTTTTTGGTATTGTAATAATTGAGTAATCTAAAAATGTGTTAAATATTTGGATGAATGAAATGATGAGATTGGATTACTTGCTCTCCCTACTTAAAATTTATGTTATAGAAAGTGTTTAATCTATTTTTATTTTCTTTTTGTTATTCTATATTTTAGAACCTAAAAATGATTAGAATTTAAAATTTTCTAATAATATTTTGTACTATATTTTGCTAGAATCCTTGCATTCTAGTTTTATATACAAATTCAATATTTATCTATAGAAATAAATGTAAAGACTCTTACCATTTAGGCAAAGGAAAATATTTCCATCGAAAAATAATTTTTAGATTATGCAAATGTATGAAAAAAAGCTTATTCATGCGGATTGGTTGTAAATTTGGAAGTGGTGGAGTTAAAAGCCAATTGCAACTACTTTGTTGGCAGTTGATGTTTTTTATTTTTTTATTGAAAAATGCAGGTTACAAAGAAGATATTATAGTTAAAAATTGCAAGAAGAAACAATACATTGAAATGAGTTGTGTATAGACAACTATACATCCACATGTTTACAATGGCTAGAAAACAAGAACAACAACAATAAGAAATAGGAAATCTAGGACAACAAAATTCAAATTTACAAGCTAGAACAACAGTAGCCAAATTTGTAATCCTTGAAGCTTATCTTGATGCCTATAGACATGGCATATATTTACTAGCCATAATGGAAATGGAGATCAACAACATATCTAGAATAAAATTATAATAGCAAGAGAGGCCTTAACCCTTGATTAATACCAATCTTATGACTTCTGAGTAGGTGATTCACTTGATGTTTGATGCATTGAATTTGAAAGTCCATCTTTAAGTTCTTCCTAGAACTTTCCTATAGAAGAGAGGAGAAGCAAGACAATAAAATATGTCAGATTAAAGCTTTAGAACTGCAAATTCCTAATGATCATTATTGTTGTTAAAAACTACTTTACATCTGCTTCTCCATAAATGCAATAAAATGACATGACATACTCCATCAACAATAATATTATTATGTAGCCCAACTTCAAGAAAGGCCTCTTTCCAACTAATTTTATGTTAAAAAATAGTAGGCAAGACATTAAACAAAGAGTTCCATTACTTTTTTACAACCTAGTATTCCCAAAAAATGTCTCATATCTTCTTATTTCTGGAAGAAAGGGGCAATTAGGGAGTTGGACCATTATACACTTCATCCTACCCTCAATGGGCAGCTTGTAATGTAGAATCTTCCAAGCCATTAATTGAGCCTCAACATTGATTTTTGACTTCCAAATTTGAGCAAAAACTTTATCCTAGTATTTTTCACTCAATTTGCATTTCCATGTCAAGTTCAGGTGAGATTTCATGGGAAAATGACAGATATATCCTTTCTAAAGAAAAAACTAAGAATAAGTTGATAACCATAACTAGTCCTTGAAAAAGTTGCATTGAAGGGGGGTGCATAGCTTCATGAAAAGTTCTAGTGGTGTCAATGACTGCACAAAGATCACAAATTGTTTGTAATTGTTGCTTAGATTAAATTGATCTTGAACTATATGCCATGTTAACCAAATCAAGATAGTGAAATCCCAAAGATCTCCCACATTATTGATTTTTTTTGTATAGAAAATAAGACTGCTTCAAAAAAATTAAGGATATAGGTTGCACATGATACAATATATGTTTGTTGGGCACCAAATAGATGAAGTGGAAAAGTTGAACCCATGTTGAAGAGAGGTATATCTCCACCTTAAAAGATGCCTAGTATATTGCCATGCCTTCCAAATTGATTGAAAGGGAGATGATGTTATAACAAAAAAAATAGATGCGTGACTTGGATTTTATCTAACCAACCAACAACTTGCCATTTGTCTTTAACTGAAGCAAGGTGAATTGTGTTTCGTGTAAGAATTTTCCAAGGTTCATCACTTTTGATAGCTCTAATAATCCATTTTGTTGCTAAATATATCCCTTGTGTTTTAGGGTCTATTAACCCTAGGCCTCCTTTATATTTGGGTTGAATGCAATGATCCAAGGAAGTGGTGATAAAACCAATATTGCCATCTCATTTATTCCATAGAAAGTGTCAGATAATTTTAACTAAGTCCTCGTTGCATTTATTGGAAGACATCCAACATGATGAATAAATAGTAAACATGAGTGGCCAAGAAAATTTTGTCAGCAATTTGGATTTTGCCAACTAAAGAAAGGAACTTGTTTCCCAAATTAAAAAGTTTAGTTTTGACTCTATTTAGATACCAGTTCCACATATCAAAGAGAGGAACCCCAAAACTGAAAGGTATCCCAAGATATCTCATGATTTCCCATGTTTAATTTGTTTCCATTCTTGAGGTATCCAATGAGGGATAGGCCCAACCTGAATCATCAAAAAATATTTTTTTTCATAAGCAATCTTAGATTTGGAAATAACGCAATATAATTCCAATTTATATCCATCGTGTTGGAGATATCTTTTTTAGAATTTTGTAAAAATAACAAGTTATCATTAGTATAGTGAGAATTAATAACACCATAACACCATTTTGAGGAATGGATATTCCTGAAATGATCTTCATTTTGGATGCACTTTGAAGCATATAACCCAATGATCAGATGTAAGCATATAGAGATATGGAGCTAAGGGACATTCTTATCGAATGGATCTCTATAAAGGGAATGGGTCAATAATCATATTATTAATAATGATTCGAGCGTTCACATCTTGAAACAATATTTGAACATGAGATCGAATTTTAGGACCAAACCCCAACCTTTGAAGCATTCTAAGGATAAAGTTCCATCAAATCCTATCATAAGCCTTATTAAAATCAAGTTGATAAGAATGGCATGTTGACTAGTTTGTTGAGCCCACTCACAAGTTTCCCAAGCCAAAATCAGATTGTCAAGAATATATCTGGCAACAATAAAACATGTTTGTTTAGCTCGAACAATTCTTTGCACCACAGGTTTAATCCTAATAGCAAGGACCTTTGCTATATATTTTATAGGAGGTGTTAAGAAGCATGATGGGACACCAACCAAATATAATATCCTCTTTTTTACCTTTGGGAAGAAGCTTGATTATGCCACCATTAATTGTTGGGCCTAGAGATCCTTTCTCAAAACCCTCTAGATACAAGTAGTATAAGTCTTCCTTAATGTGATGCCACATAGTCCAATAAAATTCCATAGAGAGTTCATTAAAGCAATTTAATATTATTGTTATAAAAAATGTGTAGATTGATAGAATGTTTTACACATTTAAAAATTTACACCACTTTAAACAATAATATTAAACTACTTTAATGAATACTGTTTTTTACTC
The DNA here is from genome assembly GCA_007258455.2 of Sequoia sempervirens. Lineage (NCBI taxonomy): Eukaryota > Viridiplantae > Streptophyta > Pinopsida > Cupressales > Cupressaceae > Sequoia > Sequoia sempervirens. The sequence continues at coordinate 426,955,497 of VDFB02193867.1, forward strand.
CATTTCTCTACATATATTTATTGTGATATTTTATAACATGCATCAATTAAAAAAAAAAAAATAGAATAAAAAAGATAATTTGAACAACTAATTAAATTTATTTTGAACATTACAAATTAAGTTAATAAAAAATAAAGAAATAATTAATTATTTTTAATAATTTTTTTTTATTGAATCAATGCTAATAAAAAGATTACAATAAAAAATACAACCAAAATCAACTCTCAAACAAAAATACAAAACACCAACTATCCGAACCTTTACATGCCAATAACAATAAACCACTAGTCCAACAATAGAACCCAACTGTCCCAACAATAATATTAATTTTAAAAACTTTGTATTTTGAGCACAATTATACTATACTATAAATAAGTACTAATAATAGTGACTCAGACACCACATATCATAAATGGACCTTACAGAAAGAGAAAAGACAAATAACTTTACAACCCTTGTATCGTACATGTCGAGCGTGCACCTTCTTTTTGCGTATCCCCTCCTCTCCATAAAACCACAAAATAAATTGATGGGTAGTAAATCTATCTATAGAGGGGCAATTAATGTCAACTTTGGCTTGAACTTCATACTGACGCACCCATAATTCCGAATTTAATATAAATACAGGTTCCATTTAAAATTATTGTCACTTCTATTGTGTCATAGGGGAGAGGGGCCAATAGTCGTGCGGGGTCCAATAGTCGTGCACTCAATTGTGCTTATAATACCCAGTCTTACCACATATATATACTATATATTCAAAATAAATAGTCCAAATGTAAATAAAAAAATAATCAAATGTTGATCAAAAGTAGACCCATACTTGAACACATGAGAACCTATGAATGTTATAAAAGCTAGAGATATCAAATATTTATGATTACTAATAGGGATTTGGTCCATTTAGTTGCATATTAATTTTATTTTAAATAAAAATATGATATTTTACAAGCAATAAATGGTATTTTTTTGTTCAACTACTGGGGGTCCCATGATTAAGATTTGTTTGAATCTTTAAAAGTCATATTTATACACTTCTTAATAGATGTGTTGATGTGGCGTGTTGCATGATAAGTCCCACATCCAAACCTTAGTTATATAGATAGATAAGAGGCCAGCCCACATTTCAAAAAAAAAGAGAAGGTTCTACGATATTCCAGTCAATCGCTACATGTTGACAAAGTTAGTCTGCACGACTACTGGCCCCTCTCCCCTAGTGTGAACATTTCAAAAAAAGAGAGAAGGTTCTACGATATTCCAGTCAATCGCTACATGTTGACAAAGTTAGCCCGCACGACTACTGGCCCCTCTCCCCTAGTGGCCCCTCTCCCCTAGTGTGCCCCTAGTGTGACTGGGAGGAAATTGAAAGGAATCGATTTGCATCAATCTCAAATAATATTGAATAGAGTGAATGGTTATGAGAATTGGCAGTTTTGTCTCCTCCGCACAAATTTATGTGGAGTCAATTTCACGCTAACAACCTACTATGATTTTGTCTTTTATGATCATTGTTTTTGGAATCAAGAAGTTTTCTATGAAAGATGTAAAATATTGCCACTTCAATTACGTACAGGCTCCATTAATGGCTTTGTTGCGCCACACAGTTACCAATTTGAAGGAATCTATTTCCATCAATCAGAGAATTAGTCAAAGAAGGCATACATAATGTCACATTCCACTGTCCTGCATGGACCCCACAGACAGCAAAGCCAAACGTGTTTTTGCGTTTATAAGCACCGTATAATGTCGAAATCTTACGGAAAAGATTTTGTGTCTTTTATTATTATGAGTTAAGGGTTTCCTGTACAAGATGGAACATAAAGTCGACCCAATTAGGGATGGATTCCATTAAAATAGTTCTGCTGGGTCAGAGTGCAAGGAATTGAAGGAACCCATCTTAGTCAACATGTGAATGACAGATGTAATCCACTTTGTAGTGTAGGGTTTTCGTAATATTCCATGCAACACCGAACATAAAGTCGGTCCAATTAAGCATGGACACCATTCCAATGTTTTGAGGCGTGTCATAGTGGTAAGGAATTCAAGGAATCGGTCTTTGTCAAAAAATAAATATATAATGTCGCACACAACGAAGCTAGGCACGTTCTGCATTTTAATCAGCGTGTCGTGCAAGGTACCTCGACCATTTCCCTGCCTATTCACATCACCATCACCATCACCATCACCATCACCATCAGGCGTGGATAATGGACTGCATTTTGCGTTTATCAACGACATATCGTGAACTGGCAGTCGGCCCTTTCCCTGCCTCTTCGCTCGTTCAAAAATAAATCAGATCGTCTCTCTAATCCCATCTACGAAGTCAAAAGTGATCACTAAGGGAGAGGGGCCGCTAGTAGTGGGGGTTAATTTTGTGAGTATGTTAAAAAAAACAAAATTTGAGATGCGGATTGGTCTTTTATCTATAATTAAAGTTTGGAGGCGTGATTTATCATGCAATTTGTTATATAAACACATCTTTTAAATTTTTACTTTTTAAATATTAGACGGAAACTTAAACATGATATTCTTAGTAGTTGAACAAAAAAATATCATTTGTTGCTATTAAAAGAATTTTTGAATTTCAAAGTGACCGTCCTCCATATTAAAAAGGGAAAAAGATAGAACAATTCCTAAATTGTATTCTTTATCATTTTCATTTTGGCTCACTTTGCTCTTGGATATTATAATGAGCTTTTAAGAATTATCATTCATTCTTTGTTCTTAATTATTTTATTTTCAAAGTTTATTTGAAAAAGAGGTTGGTGGTCAATTCATATGTTTTTATACTCTTTTTAAATGTTATTTTAAATTTTAAATTTTTAATTTTTAAACTTAAGATTGATTATATTGTTAAGATTTATATTTCTTTAATCTTTATTTTAATCTTTTTATCTTTTGAAAGTTTGTTTATTTCAAAATTTAATTGAAATACTATTTTTTTGGTGAGAAGTGTTTATTTAAATTTTTAAATGGTTTATCATTTTATTGATGAGATTTTTTTATTAACTTGAATTATAACGAGTGATTTAATTTTGATCATGATAAACATGTAGATAAGTACATTTTTTTTCTTATTAGATAGCTACTTTTTCAAGACCTTGTTAATATTGTTTATCTTACATAATTGTCTAGATCTCTTCATAATTTCTTACTCGGAGCACCCTTTAGTAAATAAATTCTTTATGGCATATTAGTACCATGAATCTTCTACTTCTTTACATGATTTGTCTTCCCTCCTATCCATCCATTGTTCATCTTTCATTGACCCTTCATCCCCTTGTCGTAAGAGAGTGTGATGTGGGAAAAGGGGACCTAGAGTGTACATCACAACTCTTTGTATAACACAATGAAATGAACCAAAAATGATCTCAAACACCCACTTGGCTACTAACCTCAATGAAAGAGCCAATGTGATGGATCAAGGTTTTGGATCTTTGTTAAAAGATGATTTGATAGTGATTAATTAATTACTAAATGACTTAATTTTACAATGTAAAGATGCATCTAGGTTAACTATGAAAATGCAATAAATTGTTATGATTTCAAGAAAACACAAAATTGGAAGTCGAAAGAAAAGTTCAAAATAGCAAAGAGCAAACACAGAGAAACCTAGCATATAAATTTGAGCTTGAAATGGTTGGGCAAGGGCATGGGCGCCTTAGATCTGACAGTGTAGACACTTAGAAACATAATTCAAATCGCATTTTGTCCCTATTTGTAGCTTCTTCCCTTTTGGACTCAATGTCAAAACTTTGTCTATCACTGATAAATTCCACTTTCTCTAATTTGTTGACTTATAGGACTTGAATGCTTGATTGAGTAATTAGGTCTTCAATCCTCTCCTAAATTCACTTTATATTTGTAATCGACATAGAAGAAAGAGGGGAAGGGTTGTCTCGTATAGGTGCTTACCTAAGTCAAACCCCATTTTGGTATTTCTACCTCCACAATGGCTATGATTATGTAAACAAGACCTTACCCTCGGTGGAACAAAGGCTAAATGATAAGAAAGTGACAATTGCAACAACTTACCACATAGATCTACATTTCTTGATGCACTAAAGTCATTGTAGTCATCACCTTCAAGGAGAATTGGATGTTTGATTTGAAGTCCTACAAGTATTAGTACTCATAATGTAAATGAATATAAAACATGAACTCACACAAAAACTTGATATGATGCTAACTTGATGCTTGATTGAAATAATGTTGTAATTCTACTAATTTTGCTCTTGATTTCTCTTAGGATGCTCAATCATGATCTCAATTCGCTTCTCAATAATGCTAGATGTTTAAAATGGTGAAAAATACATTTATATGCAATTCTTTAATTTCCCACAAATTAATTATCGACAATTGAAAAATGAATTTGAATTTCTAAATGTTAAAATGCCAATACCAACATATTTGAATTGGGTTCAAAATAGGTTGGATAGGGGTGCTAGCATCCTAGTTTGGACCTATTTTGGGGCTTGAAGCATTAGTAAATAAATATTAATTCATAATTCACAATTTAATTCTAATTTTTCAAAGATAATCATAGAACGAGAAAATTAAAAGCATAATTGGGTCCAAACACATAAGGGGGAGCTAAATCTAGTGTGAAATTATCAAGGGTGACAATTTACAACACATCATTTAGCCCCCACTTTAGTGAGAGTATGAACATACATGAGCATACTTACACTAAAGTAAGGATAAGCCAATAAAGGTTCAAATGTCTTAACATTGAAGAGATAGGACAACATCAAATTTAGGGGATGTGTCAACCCCCAGGTTCAAGATCCTATAGAATGACAATATAAAGATGAAGGAATAGACACTCATGAGTTACAATGCAACATGACAAACATGAAGTATACATGATGAAGACACAAAACTAACATTATGAAAAATATAATGCAAACACAATACAAAACATATTCATGTAAATGAGGAGTATGGCAATCATAGACTAACAAGCTCTATAGATACTTAGATCCACACCCAAGGCATTCATGAATCATAGGCTAGCAAAGTATGATATTTTCTAGGTGACCCATGAAAAAAGAATCATAGGCTAGTGAAGTTTGATATTTAATAGGTGAGCTTTGATAAGAAACACCACAAGCTAGTGAAGTTTGTGTGTGCAGTAAAAATTTACTTAAAGTGCAAGGAAATACTAAGAAAACTTAGCAAAATACATAAATCATGCAACGATCAAGATTAGGGCCTAAGAATTCATGTACCTACTCAAAAATTGATAAAATTCGAGTATGTTGATGAGCTCGATGTAAATATTTCCCTAGTGTAATTGATTTTAGTGTGTGCTCACAAAATTTCAACATAACAATGCTCTAATGAAAATGAGAGAGATTTTTGATAAATGGTTAAGTGATGGATCTATAGGATTTTGGATGAAAATTGATAAATGGATAGGATTACTTGATGATCAATGGTTAACAATGATTGGAATCTCTCAAGCCATAAGATTGTGCCAAGTGGCACAAGGAGAGGGCTTGAGAGGGAGATTTTACATTGAAGGGACAAGGCCCATGTGATTAATGTGATGGGGAGGGTTGCCCATGTGATTAATGTGATGGGGAGGGTTGAGCCACTTAACCATGGATTGAGTGTGTGCAACCACTTAAGGGGATAATACGTGAGTGGTTAGGATTAGGATTAGGATTAGGATTAGTGCAAGAGGGGAACTTGGAGGATGTGACATGCGAGAGGGATTAATATTTATTTAATTTATGGGTTACAAGGGATAAGCTAGGATAGGTGTAGATAAATAATTAAATTAAATCATTTATCTTATGCTAGGACCATTCTTTGTATTAATAATATTTTAAGCTTGAAATACATCACCATGAAATTCATAAGTAGCATCCAGTCATACTATATTTGTAGTTGCACACTTATACTCTATTGTTGTTATTCATATTGCGCATTTACTATAACCCCCTATATCATACTGGTGGACAAAATATGTACACAAACAATGATATACATGCTTATACATTGGTATATCAAATATACAAAAAACCTTGTTGTTCAAACATAGCATAGATTAAGATTCTTCTATAGGTTCCTTCTTTCACTGCCAGAGTCCAAATGTCTCCAACCTGCCAATCTTTTTACAACCATCAACTCTTCATTGGAAAATAATTCTTTTATTTGTTGATCTTCATTAGTGTGCAGCCTAGGTGCCTTGACTTCTTGGTTAGACTCTCCAACTTCAAGTTTCCCTTTGAATTAATTTTGAAATTCCTCCAATGCTTTCATGAACATGGTCAAGTTGGCTTGGCCAAGCTACCAAGAGTTCCCATATTTGATTTCACTTTGGTTGATCAACACCATGCCATCCTTTAGAAGCTTGAGTAATTTGCACCTTATGATATCTCCATTGTAATGGTCACCTATGAAGCAATATTAGACATAATGAGTTTCTTTGAAAACTTGATAAGGTACCTCTATTACTCATTGAATATTTCCTCATTCCTTGCCTTCCAAATATGCCAAATAATTTCATTAGCTAAACACTACCAAAATAATTTAAGTTATTCTTCTAACTTTGTATCATTACATAATAGAGTTTCTTTCCAATTAACGTTACCATTTGCACCCCATATTAAATTGTTATTATAGAAAAAATTCCATATTTCATATCATAAAGATAATCAAAGAAAATGTGCTAAACAGATTATGGAGTCCTATAAATATTAAAAATTTCAATGTCAACATGATTCATTTTAAATGGAACTCTTTGAAGCAAAATCAACCATCTAAAACAAGCTTTCTTGGGATAAAAACATTAGACCAAACAAAACTAAAAACCTTTTGTCATTCTTTGCAATTCATGTTCATATTCCATAATTTGTTAGCATGTTCAAATAAAGAATCAGAATGTGTTAAGTCTTTATAGACCATCTTATCTTGCAAATTAGCAAGGGGTATAATTCCCTTCCATTTAAGTTCCTTTTAAAGATTATTGGAAAGCCCGTTTTTATTAATCTGAGGGATATTTTTATAGGCATCCTTTAGAAGCAAATAGGTTATAAGATTAGAGAGGGGAATGTTGAATTTTGCACTTAAGGCATCCCACTCTTTCAAAATTCCATTATTTAGAATATTATCAAAGGTTTGGATCCTTGCTTGGGCCCATTTTTTAGTAGAGAAAACTTGAATAGTGCAAGAGGCTTCCCATTGTGCTCCAAATTCCACCAAATGGATCTATTGAGATCAAGAAGCTTATTAATATGAACAATGAAATAGAGGTTAGAGATTTTATCTTTGATTAGTTCTCATTCCCTCCAAATGCTTCCAAATAACATGGAACCAACAAGGATAATTGGGTGCTTTGTAATGAGCAAGTCACTGAAGGGTAGCAATTTCTAAGATTTAGCTTGCTTAGGCATATCCAGTTGAATGGTATTCCTCACAAGAACTTTCCAAGGTTCATTGCTTTCAAGTGCTTTGAAAATCCACTTGGTTGCAAGAGCTATTCCTTGCTTTTCTAGGTCCTTGAGTCCAATTCCTCCACTTGCTTTCTCCAAACAACACCAGTCCCATCTGGCTGAGTGCTTTTTCCTCTCCCCTTTACCATCCGACCATAAAAAATACTAGATGGACTCTTTTGGATATCTTTTAATTGATACATGTTAAAAAACCAAATAAAAGAAAGATAAATTGTATATAAGGAGAGAATCTTAAATGATAGACTTGGATTCCGCTAGCTAGTGAGAGGTACTATCTACACCACCTATCCATCTTTCTTTCATTTTTTTCTTTGATCTAGAGCCACATCTCTCTCAAGCATGGATTCATTGCAAAAGGGATCCCAAGATATATCTAACTTATTTGTGGGGTCTCCCCCATTGGAAGTCAATTTTTTTAGCCACTCAAGAGGGGCATCTATTCATCCTAGCATGATGGACTTGTTTTTAGATACTTTCATCTTGATTCCTTGCAAAAGAGATTTAGCTTGCATAAAAGGTTATTAGTGTTTTCTTCCTCAAGATCCACAAAGATTGATGTATCATCAACAAATTAAATATTTATGAGCTCACAATTGTTAGGAAGAGTTACACCTTTGACCTTGGGGGAAATAAAGTTATCCCTAAGAGATAATGGAGTGCATCCAAGGCTATAACAAATAGGGTAGTGGCTAAGGGACAACCCTTCCTGATGGACCTCTCTAGATTGAATACTTCTGATAAAGAGCCATTGACACCCACTTGACCACAAGTGTCTTTTAGAGGAGTATCCACCATACTACAAAATTCCTTAGGGAAACCAAATGCTTCAAGAGTGGTTTTTAGGAAAGCCCATTCCACCCTATCATAGGCCTTCTCAAAGTCCAATAGGAGCATGGCTTAGTTTTTCTTAGAAATTTTAGGCCACTCCATATCGTCCTAGCTGGTTATGAGATTCTCCAAAATATATATTCCCTTAATACAACCTATTTTTGTACTATGTATAAAACTTGGAAGTATATTAATTAGCTGTAAGGCTAAAAATTTTGCCAAGATTTTATAAGAGACATTTAGTAGTGTTATTGGCCTCAAATTCTTGATGTTGGTCTTATCACCTTCTATTGGGAGCAACCTAATGATCCCCTTGTTTATGTAGCTCCCCAAGGTTCCCTTATCTAGGGTCTCCAGGTACACTTAATGAAGGTCATCGCATATCCAATCCAAGAAAGTCTTACAGAATTCAACTGGCAACCCATGATATACTCTTGGAGTTTTGTCATTACCCATGGAGTTTATATCTCTCTTAATTTCATCTTTGGTAGTTCATGTGGCAAGCATAGTTGCATCTGTATACACCTAAAAATGGTCACATCACATTGTCTGGTAATTAATTAAATATTTTTAATATTTAATTAAAATTTTCAAATTCCATCTGAGTATAAATAAATTTAAATAATTTATTTATATTTGTTCATTCTTTCATTTCGATTAAATAAATAAGTTTATTTAATCATCTTTTTGTATTCATTTCCTAATTAATTAAATAAACATTATGATTTATTTATATTAATTATCAATAATCTTGACTTGGATATTTTATTCAAATAAAAGATTAAATATTCCTCTCTTTTAAATATATTCTTCTAATATCAATTCATAATTAAATATTTCTAAAATATTTAATTAATTCTTCTAAAGTCACATTATAATTAAATATTACAAAATATTTAATTAAATTTGCTATAGTGCAAAAACAAAATCAAATTCAATAAATGAAATTAAATAAATTTATTTATTTATTTAATTTGAGGATTATCTTCAACATCCGTGGAAGCAAACGGTCAAAACAGAAAAATTAATTTTCTTTGTTTCTGTGCAGGCTTGTTCCCGTGGGTTGAAGACAGGAATCCATTCTTCTCTCCAACCTCCCAACCTCTTCCATCTTCTTCTCAACCTCTCCATCTCTCACCTTTCAATTCCACCAGACAATCTTACAGCCGTTGATCCTTGCTAGCCAGGATTGTGCCTGCAAAAAAACTATAAATAAGACTGCCAGGTATTCCAAATCATATAGAAGCTTTCAGTAAAATAACTATAGCCAAATTGCAAGTAGTATAAACCTTTTTTAGCATCATAGCATTAGCATAGCATAGAATTATGTCATATCAATTCCATATCATAGCATCTTCCGTTTACAGCCCCTGTGCATAATCCACAGCCCCTGTTCATATCCGTTAGCATTTTCACATTCACTATGCATATAGGATAGAATTTTATTTGCATACTCATTCTATAGTAGCCATTTGGGGAAGCTGAGCTTACACAAATCTGAGAGCGGCAGCTTTGAACGAATCTCTGAAGATAGAGGAAGATGGAACGCCTTTGAGGAAGTTTTATTTCTTTGCTTAAAATTAAATCAATTAGTAATTTCTTCAATATAATGTTCCATTAAATGTGCGTTTTATTTTCAATTATATTACATATTTTAACATACACATTTTTGGCGCCCACCATGGGGCTCTTGCCCCCATTTTAATATCTTTTTGCTGGTTTCTTTGACAGGTTACAGACGAAAAATAGCGGATTAGCGCAAGAAACACGTTTCAGAAACTTCATACCCAATTCAGTGCATTTGAGAACTTTTGCAACACCTGTGAGAACTTTTGCAGCTCCCGTGAAAGCTTTTGCAGCACATTTGAGACCTTTTGCAGTGCCCATGAGAACTTTTGCAGTGCCCTTAACAACTTCTACAGCGCATTTGATAACTTTTGCAGCGCTCATGATAATTTTTGCAGCGCCTCTCTTAATTTTTGCAGCGCTTATAAAGACTGTTATAGCGCTAATATTAGGAAATTAGTAAATTGTAATCTGTAAGTTTAAAACAGTTTAACTGAATCCGACGCAACCACGGACAGTTAGTAAATATAAACTTAAAAAGAACCAATCTTAGGGTAAACATCTAATTTAAAATGAAGCAATCCTAGGGTAGACATTTAAGGTAAAATGAAGCAATCCTAGGGTAGACATTTCACATTTCATTTTGGGCTAAAAAGAATTTTGTGTTTGTGTGAAGCAAAATCTTCACTTAGCATAGAAAATCTTTATTTTGGGCTTAAAATAAATTCATGATTGCTTTGTTTTTGGTGATAGGCCTATGCTCTCCCCTTAACTGGGTGATCAAAATGCCAAACTCACCTATTTCCCTTTATGCAATTTCCTATTTTATTAACACCTTTTAGAAGGCCTGCCGTAGTGGGAAAAAGTACTCACCCTACAGGAACGACCTAAGTGGGAACAACTAAAGCCAAGTTTTCCAACCCACTATAATCAAATGTGGATGGTTGATGAAAATCCCATTCGACGGTAGTGTGCATTGATAACCATCCCCAAAGCCTTTGTTCTAAAGGTAGGGAGGTCTCTCGAGGGAGTCTATCATTTGCCGCACCGAACAGAAACCCTTACTAAGAACTTAGTGTAGTATCTTATCGAGTCAGTTTCCGAACATCATATTAATCACAGTGTAGGGGAGGGAAGAATCTACCCCCAAGATACTCACCATATAACTGCCAAGGATTGTTTGCTCAGAGGATCCGGTATCCACTTTCGTCACTCTGAGTACGCACCTGGAAAAGACAAAAACACAGGCACCCTTTCGGGGGTGACACGGCTGTGTGAGTCGACGCAGTTTTAAGATGTGGGCTGTTGATTACTATGATGAACTACTTGAGAACTAAGAGTGAGTCTGTTTGAAGTACTTATCATGTGTAAAACCCGTTAAAACAATTTTTGAACAACATTTTGATTATACACTTGATGTTTAGCATAGAATTTAAGACAACTATTTTACTTGTTTGATGTGTTTTCAATACACTAATTCAGATAAGATCATCCAACACTCACTATCACATTGATTAATCTCATGTTACGAGATTGGAAATCCACAACGTTTGTAAAGAAATCCGTTTTCAAAAGGATTAAAAAGCCAAAGAAACCCCTCAACCACAAGAAACTATTAAAGAAGCAACGATTCTTGTATCAAAGCCAAAAAGTTTTACTCAAATATAGAACCTTTCTTCATAGGTATCATGATTGTGTTAGAGGTCTTTCAGATGATTATGCTATAGAACCTTTGTATTCACAAGATTACTTTCAAAGAAGAGCCCTTTCTCAAAAGCATAACCATAGTCAACGCATTCATTTCAGTTATATTCCCCAACCTACAATTGAATATTCTACTCATCCAAATCAAATTTTGCAATAGAGAACTTAGAATACATTAGGCATCCATCATAAAATCCATCTTTTTACAAAGCTATGATCAAAACTTCATAAAGTGCAAAACCATCCTTTTCTTCATCTTTTGCTTACATTCCCGTTAACAGGATTTTCATCCTTTCACTTAGGGAACAACACAAGCTAAAGATTAGAAATTTTGTGTAAGTCATAGAATCTTCATTCTATCCTGACTTTCATATATATCACATAAATTGCACTATTTCATTCTTTTGATCAAAAGCAAGTAGAACTTGGAACAAAACCTATGCCTGTCTTCATGAGATCTCAAAAACAAATGGAAAAAGACGAGGGAGAAACCACTACAAGTAAAATGGGTGACCGTAATGAAAAAGAAGAGGAAACGTTTAATCTTGATGAATTAACAGAAGAAAAGCTTCAAGAAGCAGAGCAAGATCCCCAATTCCATACTCTCATGGAGAGAATTTTAGAACGAAACAAAGAAAGATACTTTCTTTCATTGGCTAATCAAGGAGCCAAGTTACCTCACAATTTTGACATAGAAGGGATTAAACAGAGTCCTGAAACTCCTCCTATTGACTTTAGTTCCCTCACTCAGTAGATAAAAGAATTACAAGGGCAAATAAAAGAAATGCAAGGGGGTACAACAAAGAAATATGTTTTGGAAGACATATCTCCTTATCCATTTGATAGGAGTCTTCAAATGATCCCATTTCCAAAACATTGCAAAATCCCTAAGTATGATAGGTATAATGGAAAAACTGATCCCATTGACCATGTGAGGGATTTCCGAAATATGAGTCTAGAATTCGTCTATGACGATACATACTTAATGCGCTTATTTCCACGAAGTCTAGGTGTACAATCTATGGAGTGGCTTTCAAAAATCACTCCACCCATCAAAACGTTTGAGTTAATAAATCAGTTTATATCACAATACACTTACAACATTCAACATCCGATAACAATGCTTGATCTTTGTAAAGTAAAACAAAAAGTAGGAGAACCCTTCACTACATTCTTGCAAAGGTGGAGAAGGTTATTTGCGCGATATTCCCATCCTATTCCTGAAAAGGAAAAGATGGATATCTTCATCAATAGCCTACATCCAGAATTAAGCTATAGGCTTAATCTTCATTGTCCTCATAACTTTGAAAAGTTGATTGAAAATGCAATCACAATTGAAGGGGCCTTGGTTAAACGAGGAGTGATAAAACTTGATAATTCAAGTACATCAAATCAAAACAACAATGATAAAACAAGGTTTTGGAACAGAAACAAAAATGTTGTCAATGATGGTATAGTGGATGCAAATAATTTACAAACAAGACCATCTGTTTTCAATCTATCAAGTGCTCCACGAACCAATCAACAAGGAAACAACAATCAACAAGGACAAAACTCCAAGCAAGAAACCATGACCAATCAAAATACAAATCAAAATCGTGGTAATACCAATCTTGGCAATACCCAAACATTGAATCCATATAGACCTCCATTCTTTTCAAATCGACCGAATTTTACCGCTTTGGGTCAATCTCTTGAGTCTGCTCTCAAGGAGCTTCTTGATAATAAGGTTATCACCTTACCACCACAAAGAGATTATGAGCCACGAGTCAAACCCCCATCATGGAATGACTCGTATTATTGCAATTATCATCAATGTAAAGGTCATAGAACGAATAATTTTCAAGCTTTGAAAAATCTAGTACAAGACTTAATTGACAATGGTACCATTACAATTGAGGGACATCATACCAATGACGATCATCAAGCATTTAAAGACCCTTTACCAAACTATCAAAAGGGGGAAACATCGGATACAAAAGCCAAAAGCATACATAATGTTGAAGACAATATAATCCGTCACATCTACGTAGATGATCAATGGGTTAATGTTATTAAAATCAAGGGAAAACAAGAATATCAACAGGTTAATGTGACAACAAGAGGTCAAGCAAAAGTTGTTCTAAAAGGAAGTTCATCTAAAACAACTATTTCTCCTCCAAGTTAGTATAATCTGGTTGATCAACTGAGAAAAACATCAGCTCAAATTTCCATCCTTGAACTTCTTAAAATATCTCCCATACATAAGAATATTTTAGAAGAAGCTCTCGTAAACACAACTGTTGACACTGATTTGGATGTAAACAGATTTCAAGCCATGGTGGGACATTTGTCTTCCCCCACTTGTCTTTCATTTTCTGATAAAGCTGATGCCTCTATGACACATCCACATAATTCCTCGCTCTATCTTGAAGTCATGATCCATAAACATCGAATTAGACGTGTCTTAATAGATGGAGGAGCCAGTTTGAATATTTGTACCTTAAAGTTAATAAATGCCTTGGGAATATCAGAAAATGAAATTGATCCACGAAGGAAGATAACTATCAAGGCATATGATGATGAAGAAAGAGCTTCTAAAGGATTAATATTGCTGCCTATCAGAGTGGGACCTATTGTGAAGAACACATTTTGTCAGGTTCTAGATCGAGATCTTTCTTATAACATACTTTTGGATCGTCCATGGATTCATGATATGCAAGCAGTACCATCAACGTATCATCAATGTATCAAGTTTCCATATGATGGACAGGAAATAACTATACAAGCTGATTACAATAGTACCCAAACTTGTTCAAATCTTCGAGTAACTCAAGATGTCTTTTTGCCACACAATAGGGAAGCTCTTGCTATTTCTTCTTCCAATTTACAAGTCCAATTGCAAGAATTGACAAAGAATCTTGATACTAAGCTGAAGTTTAAAGATAAAGGGGTAGGTGAATATTCACTGTCTCTTTCCACTTTACCTCCTTCTCCGAGGTCACATGGGCAGCTGACCTTATCAAATCAAAAGATTGCAATAGCCTCTACATCCCAAGCTTCTGTGCCAATCACAAAGTTTGATGGACAATTCATTAGAGCTAATACCACTGAAGAAGCTGAAGATAGGGATATCCTAAATTGGCTATACAAAGATGAAGATGACTCTCTCTTGCACATTAAGTTACCTATAGAATAATATGGTAAGGGGTACGCTATCATGCAGAAGATGGGCTATGAAGGAAATGGTCCTATAGGAAAAAGAAGAGAAGGAATTGTGGAACCAATTCAACCGATTTCAAAGCATTCAAGTGATAAAATAGGACTTGGATATGGTAAAGATAAAGAAGAATCTACTTCACAGCAAGCACAATCAACTCATGAAGGAGGATCAATGTTAGATAGACCTCATGAATCAGTTTTCCAATTGCAGAATAGTTCAGATACTGATTCTAATGAATATGAATGGGATACCATTTATAATGATGAATTTTGGAGAGATAAAAAAATTGATACCATACGCAAATATGCACCTATTCTTATACAAGGAGAAGGCTCAAGGTCTCCACTTGATTTTGTTTTACAAAGCAATCATGACTCAAGTGAGGAAGAATCAGGTTCTAGCGAGATTGACAATTAACAGGAGAATACCATCATAGACCTTTTCTACCATGAGGATGATAACCATATCATGACTTTAACAATTCAAGATCTTACCCAACCTAATGATCCCATGCCTTTAGTTTATCCAGAACTTATTGATTGGGACATTGACGCACCTATCCACATTCCTACATTCCATGATGATGAGGATATTATAAATTTCCTTTGTTCCTCAGATGAAGAAAATAATTGTTTCATTCAAGAATTTCATACTCATGATTTTGATAAGGAGGGTGTCAAGTCTCTTAGCTGCAAAATAAATGAAATAAAAGATGGATTTATTGGTGAAAACGGAACAATGGCAGTGATAGATCAAAACAAGAGAAAAATAAAGAGCGAATCTGACAGTGAAAACCTTTTTGAGGCACTGAAGGATGAGACACTTAACACTCTTCCCAAGTATTATCATGAAAGATCTTCTATTTTGATCGAACCAATAGAATCAATCAACATAAGTACAACAGAGCAGCCAAAAATCTTACAACTTGCAGCATCATTAACAATTAAAGAAGTCCTAAAATTCATGGAATTCTTGAAGGAAAATCAAATCAACTTTGCTTGGTCATATGCTAATATGCCAGGGTTAGATCCTAATCTGATAATGCATCATTTATCTATTGAACCAGGGGAAAAACCTGTAAAACAAAAGCTCAGAAAAATGCATCCACATGTTGCATTATTGGTCAAAGAAGAATTAAAGAAGCTTTTGGATGTTGGATTCATTCGGGCTATTGATTATGCCGAATGGATTTCCAATATTGTACCTGTTTCAAAACCAGATGGAAAGATCAGAGTTTGTACAGATTTCAGAGATTTAAATAAAGCTTGTCCCAAAGATGACTTCCCTTTGCCCAATATAGATATGATTGTTGATTTAACTGCTGGCCATGCAATGTATTCATTAATGGATGGATTTTCAGGATATAACCAAATAAAAATTGCACCAGAGGATCAAGATAAAATAATGTTTACATGCCCTTGGGGTACCTATTGCTGGAATGTAATGCCATTTGGGTTAAAGAATGCCGGAGCCACTTATTAAAGAGCAATGACAACTATTTTCATGATATGATGCATACAATTATGGAAGATTATGTTGATGATTTACTTGCTAAATCTCACACACGAGAAGAACATTTAGAAATATTGTCAAAAATCTTTACCAGAATGGAGCAGTTCAATGTTCGACTCAATCCAAAGAAATGTGTCTTCGGTGTTACATCTGGAAAACTCCTAGGATACATTGTTTCAGAAAAGGGTATAGAGGTTGATCCAGAAAAAGTACAAGCTATAATGGACATGCCCCCACCACGAAATATCTGTCAACTTCAATCATTGCAAGGAAGATTATAGTCCATCAGAAGGTTTATAGCTCAACTGGCAGACAAAAGCTTGCCATTTACACATTTATTGCATAAAAATGTCTCATTCAAATGGGATGACAAATGTGAAGCAGCATTCAATCAGATTAAGCAATATCTTATGCATCCACTAGTTTTAATTCCACCTATTCCAGGAGAGCCACTCATACTCTATATTTCAACAATAGAAGTATCTTTGGGAGCATTGCTAGCACAAGAAGATTCTACAGGTAAGGAGAGGTCCATATATTATATCAGTAGAACCTTAACAAGACATGAGTTAAACTACAGTTTCATTGAAAAAGTTTGCCTTGTAGTAGTGTTTGCTTCTCAAAATTTGTGACATTATATGTTGGCTCATACAGTTAAGCTGATAACCAAGATTGATCCATTAAAATACCTATTAAGCAGAGCTACTTTAACAGGAAGACTTGCAAAATGGGTAATGATCTTAAGTGAGTTTGACATTCACTATGTAGATCGAAAAGCTATTAAAGGACAGGTCATTGCAGATCAGTTGGCTGAAGCTCCTTTACAAGAAGAAAATCCAATACATATTAAGTTTCCTAATGTAGATGTCTTCACAGCAACAATGCAGAGACCATGGACATTGTACTTTGATGGATCTTATACACAATATGGCTCGGGGGCAGGGATTATTTTTGTTACACCTGAAGGACATACCATTTCACGATCATATCGGTTGATCTTTCCTTGCACAAATAACATAGCTGAATATGAGGCATTGCTCATAGGATTGAAAATAGCTTTGGAATGGCGGATTATAGAGCTGCAAGTCTACGGTGATTCACAACTTGTCATTAATCAAATTAATGATGATTATCAAACCAAAGATGATAAGTTGCTACCTTATAAGAATATGGTGGATGATTATAAAAAGTATTTTGTGTCAATCAAGTTTTCACAAATACCAAGGATTGATAATAAAGCTGCAGACGCAATGGCTACCATTGCTTCTTTATTACAACTATCAGAAGATCAAATCAAGCATGAATTCTTAGTGGAACAATTGTTTTGTCCTGCCTATGATAATCCTGAGACCCAAGTTATATGTCATTTAACCGGTTCTGATTCACTTTTATATGGAAAGACTTATACCTACCTCAAAGATAACATCTTACCTTTGGATTTATCCCGAAATCAAAAAAGGAACTTTATACGCCAATCATCTTGTTATATTTTAATTGCCGACATCCTTTATAGATGTGGTCTTGATGGTACACTCCTTAGATGTCTTGAACCTGACGAATCTGAAAAAGCCTTACAAGAGGTTCATGGTGGTATTTGTGGAACTCATTCGAGTGGTTTGACCTTAGCCAAGAAACTTGTCAGAATGGGATATTATTGGCCTACTATGGAGAAAGATTCTTTTATTTTTGTCAAGAAGTGTTCTAAATGCCAGATTCACGGGAATCTCATTCATGCACCTGTGCAGGAATTGCAACCTTTCACTTCAACATGGCCTTTTTCTCAATGGGGACTAGATCTTGTTGGTAAAATACATCCTTCATCATCAAATGGACATAAATTTATCATCACAGCTACGGAGTATTTTACAAAATGGATTGAAGTTGTTCCTCTGACCACAGTGACTGGTAAACAAATATCTTCATTTATCTTAAATTACATTATTTGTCGATATGGAATTCCTAATTCTATTATCACTGATAATGGAAGGCCTTTCAAGAATCAAGATGTGGATGAACTTTGTGAAAAATTTCACATCCAACACAGGTTCTCTACACCTTACTATCCATAGGGTAATGGTCAAGTAGAAGCTTCCAACAAAACAATCTTGAAGATCTTGAAGAAGACAGTAAATGATGTCGGGCGTGATTGGCATGTCCAATTAAATCCAGCTTTATGGGCATGTAGAACAAGCATTCGCACACCAACGGGAGCTACACCATATGCTTTGGTCTATGGAGTAGAAGCAATCTTTCCATTAGAGGTTGAAATACCTTCACTTATGGTTTCACTCAAGGGATTGATAAGTGATGAGGATTATAAAATATCTCACCTCCAAGAGTTAGAACTGTTAGATGAAAGACGTCAACATGCAGCTGACCATTTGAAAGGTTATCAACAGATTATGTCTCGTAGTTATAATCACAAAGTTAAACCATAGACATTTCAAGTGGGTGATTTAGTACTAAGAGAAAATCCACGTAATCAGCAAGACAAAGAAAAGAAAGGGAAATTTGAACCTAACTGGCTTGGTCCATTTGTCATCATTGCAGCATACGGTTCTGGTGCATATCAGTTATCTATGTCAGAAGGGGACCTATTTGAAGAACCGATCAATAGTATTCATCTGAAGAAGTTTTATGTCTAAAAAGTCCTGAAAATATCAAAAAAATCATAAAAAGTCCTAAAAAAATCAAAAAAATCATAAAAAGTCCTGAAAAAATAAAAAAATTTAGAAAAATCCTAAAAAAGTGCAATAAAGACAAGTGGTGAAAACCTAGTAAACAGGTGCTACTCGTGATCAAAATGGGCTCCTCCATTTATTAGTTTATGTCTTGTTTTCACTTTTGGCATTATCCATTCATATATATCATTTGTATATATCTTTCATATCCATATCATATGATGGGGGTCCTTATCTTTCATCATGGCTTGATGAAATTTGTACATGTACATACTCTTTAGGTTGTGTTTACACTGGGGAAAAAATGTAGAAATAGACAAACAAGAGAGGGGCAATGAGGTTTTTGAACGTCACAAACAGATATAAAATAGTTTATCAAAACATAACAAATATGATCATATCAAATCAACCACAACGTGCTTTTCAATGCCAATTGTCATAAAAAACAACATGATTTGAATGATTATTGAAACAAGAACATCAATGATGATAACTAGTTTGGATGATCTTAATCTGAATAAATGTTTGAAATATTTTAAGCAAGATTTGAATGGTTTGATTTTTCTATCATATCTCTGGAGCGATTCAATGATGTACTGAACTAGAAAAGCAAGGAAGGAGTATGATTTTTATTTGTCTGCTGTTTGTGAGGAAATCATTAGTACTATGCAAATTGGTCGTGAGACATGCTCTACTATGTACCATGGATGACATTTTGGAATTTGCATGGGAAATGGGTTAACTCTTGTCTGTTTATGCAAGCAATACTCAGGTCATCTCGGTTCAATTATACCTAGATGCTTGTATTAACTTGCTATATTAAAAATCATGAAAGCAATACTCAGGTCATCACTGGTGCTAACATACCCTTTGATGCTTGTATTAACTTTCAACATTTCAAAGGTCTATGATGATACAAAAAGCATGAATAAGCTCTCCAAATGGCAATGTTGTATGAATGTTCTGCATGGTTAATATAGATTGCATTCATATTGAAATCTGCATTTTGCATTCATAAATTTCCCAAAAAGCTGGCAAAGAATTAAATGGTTTATATCTTTTCGAATACATGATTGAGTATATTTTGACATTCACAAAAACAACATTTCATACATTATTTCATACATATTGCATCATAAGTCACAAAAATAAAGCATACATCATATACATCATAAACATATATACATTTATTCATCAAATAGATTCATCTCATAAATCATGTATACATATATATATATCATAACCATGAAACCATCATATCATACATATGATATAGAAACATTTATATCATCATAAATAATCGCTGCATTTTATATATCTCAAAAATGAATGTCAAAATGTACAAGGATGTCAACTACAAATGATATAATATCATAAAAAATGAGATCATCTCACTGCATACAAAATGTCTTAATAGAATATCATGAAAATATCATCTACAATGCACCAGGGCGTTATCCTCTCGATGGAGCTAGTTTGGGACTGCATCACTGCCCCCGATGGACCCGGGTAATTCACTTGCCCTCGATGAACCCGCGACTACCTATCCCCGATGGTCTTCCTCGAGGTAAAGGCCGTCACACCCCTCAGCCGGTAGTAACAGAACAACTATGGGTAGACCGCGATCGAGCATAACTCTCCCTCCGCTTAGGTGGAACTGCATCATGATACCTAGTCTGGTAAAACTCGGCCTCTCGGGTGGCTCTAGTAACCTCTCTCATCATATCACCAGTCAAGGTGCTAGCTACTACTCTCTGTAGGCTATCTGCCAAAGCAATGGCTTGCTTCACCTCGGGCCGTCTCCTCATCAGATCCCTCCTCAAGAAGAATCGTCAATTGTCCCAGTAACTGGTGAAATCAAGGCTTGTGCCTATGCTAATGGTCTACAAACTCAGATTGTACTTTGTAAAGAGGATACCGATATGATATCGGCTGATCTACCGATGAGGATGGATTCATGTGTTGCATCTATGATCCACCGCCAATTCTCCTACCACCTCTCCTACCACCTCTCCTATCACCTCTACCTCCACCCTCCTCATCATCACCTCCCTCCTCATCATCTCCTCCACTCTCATCATCATCACTGTCCTCTGACTCGTCATCCTCTGAACCTGAATCTCTATGTCGTCGTCTCTGTGCAGCAATAGGAGCAATAGCCTCATTAGGATCAAACATACGGGTGCCAATGCTCTATAGGACATACCGGAAATATTTCGGTGTTGTCCCCGCCAAGGACATCCACTGATAATCCCATCACCACTCCTAAACTGGTGAACTCTGCAATTGTTGCCTCATAGGAAATTGCGGGATCTCATTAATCGCAAGCTCTCGTCGTTGCCACGCATAAATGGTTGAACCCATAGGCATACCCTGAATCCGTCCAAACTGCTAACATACTCGTCCAGGAAGAAATCTCTAAATGATCCATGGAGTCCACCCAATCAAAAATCTGGAAGTACATACATACGGCATCTCCCTTGCATCCTCTAGCCATGGCTCACAATCTAAATATGGTCTCCAACATACTGTATCCAGACTATCCAATAGTCACTGCCAATGCACTAGTTTGCCCAGTCTCGGCTGAGCAATAATATGAGCATATCTCCATCTGTATGATCGACCAACTGGTCACTGTCCTCGAGTTAATGGACGTAAAATAGCAAAGTGCTCCCATGCCCATATCTGTATTAATGAGCACCCAACAGCAAAACTTCGGCCTCTACCGTATACAATATGATGTAACTCATCATATAAGTGGGCTAGCATGCATGTACCCCATGCATACCATGTCCCCTGCATCACCATACTCTCCAAAACATGACCCCACCCGATTGTGAACCCCTTTGACCTATGGTTGGGGCATAACACACCTCCAATAAATCCTGCAAGTACAGCTGGTAAAGGTGGGTATGTGTCTGTCATCTCATCCCATGGGATGAAATATCTGGCAATCTGATCATCTCTGAATATCCGTCTCAAAGAATCAGTGCCTCCAACCTCTCGGCTATCGAATACCACTATCTCTCCCATCACTGGGATCCGTAAGATGCGATATACATCCTCAGGGGTCACTGTAATCTCTCCAGTCGGTAAATGAAATGTGTTGGTGTCACTATGCCATCGCTCTGCAAGTGCTGTCAATAGAGCCTTGTTGAGGCGAACCTCAGGCATGTCAAGTAATGAACTCAATCCACATGCATCAATCACATCTCGATCTGACTGTAACAAATGTGGAATCAAACTCCATGTACTCGGGAAGGCCTCCCGTGACTGTAAAACACCCAATCTCTCCTGTTAACACATCATAAAAGAAAAATTAATATCCAATCATCACAATTTATCAATCAAAACAAATCAATCAAAATATTTGTTTTTCATCATCATGGAATGCAAATATATTCAAATCATGTTTGTTTTTAACAACCTTAGAAGCAAAAAAATCAATCAAACTATTTGTTTTTCAATCATCATGGAAAGCAGATAATCAAAATCATATTTGTTTTTAACAACTTTAAAAACAAATCTATCAGTTCTTATTTGTGTTTCAACAAACTTTTTGAACAAATTTATCACTCACGACAACAGTCAATCAAGGGCGCTACAGAAAACATCATGGGCGCTACAAAAATCCTTATAAACGCTGCAACATCAAGGGCACTACAAAACTAATCATGGGCGCTATAGAATTTATCAAGGGCGCTACAAGATTATATGTGCTACAAAACATATCAATAGCGCTACACTTTTTATCAAATGCGCTATGAAATCAAATGCGCTATAAAAATGATCAATAGCGCTGCAAAATCTATCAAATGCACTACGAAATTACATGCACTACGAAAAATATCAAATGTGCTATGAAAAGCCTTAAGGGCGCTAAAACATCAAATTTTTCACATAAACATTGAAATACGTGCCATGAACAATTTTTTTTTGAAAAGCAGGAGATTTACGGGATACATACCGGAGGTCCATAGTGCGTTGGCTGCTGGTGACGTCGAATACACTCGAAACAGTGTTGGTGAACGGGAAGTGCCATTTTTCTCACTCAAAGCTCAAAAATTTGCAAATTTTACTAGGTTAAAATGGAAAATGACATTTTTAACCTATAAAATGGTAAAATTGGGCCATTTTTTCACATTTTAACATTCACAGGGGCAATTTATTCATCAATTTTTCATTTCACATCTTTCTGGGTAAATTTCTTCACATCATTGTTTTCAAATGATGAATCGACATCTTCAAAATCATAAAAATCAAAAAAATTCCACAAAAATCTTTTAAAAAAAAAAATTCACAAAAATTCAAAATATTATTGATTCATCATTCAGGGGGCATATACCTATCAACATCTTAGATACCAACATTCTAGGCAAATTTCAAAATTCTTTGAAGCAATGCGTAAAACACATCACTTCAAAGAGGGGCAAAATGTATACACCTAAAAATGGTCACATCACATTATGGTAATTAATTAAATATTTTAATATTTAATTAAATCTTGAATTTCATCTATTATAAATAAATTTAAAAAATTTATTTATATTGTTCATTCTTTCATTTTGATTAAATAAATAAGTTTATTTAATCATCTTTTCTTTCATTTCTTAATTAATTAAATAAACATTATGATTTATTTATATTAATTATTAATCTTGCTTGGATATTTATTCAAATAAAAGATTAAATATTTCTCTTCTAAATATATTCTTCTAATATCAAGTAATTAAATATTTCTAAAATATTTAATTAATCCTTCTAAAGTCACATTACAATTAAATATTACAAAATATTTAATTAAATTTGCTATAGTGCAAAAATCAAAAATCAAACTCAATAAATGAAATTAAATAAATTTATTTATTTATTTAATTTAAGATTATCTTCAACAGCCGTGGAAGCAAACGGTCAAAACAAAAAATTTAATTTTCTCTGTTTCTGTGCAGGCTTGTTCCCGTGGGTTGAAGACAGGAATCCATTCTTCTCTCCAACCTCCAACCTCTTCCATCTTCTTCTCAACCTCTCCATCTCTCACCTTTCAATTCCACCAGACAATCTTACAGCCGTTGATCCTTGCCAGCCAGGATTGTGCCTGAAAAATCTATAAATAAGACTGCCGGGTACTCCAAATCATATAGAAGCTTTCAGTAAAATAACTATAGCCAAATTGCAAGTAGTATAAACCTTTTTTAGCATCATAGCATTAGCATAGCATAGAATTATGTCATATCAATTCCATATCATAGCATCTTTCGTTTACAGCCCCTGTGCATAATCCACAGCCCCTGTTCATATCCGTCAGTATTTTCACATTCACTATGCATATAGGATAGAATTCTCTTCGCATACTCATTCTGCAGTAGCCATTTGGAGAAGCTGAGCTTACACAAATCTGAGAGCAGCAGCTTTGAACGAATCTCTGGAGATAGAGGAAGATGGAACGCCTCTGAGGAAGTTTTATTTCTTTGCTTAAAATTAAATCAATTAGTAATTTCTTCAGTATAATGTTCCATTATTTGTGTTTTGTTTTCAATTAGATTACATATTTTAACATACAAACCTATTATCCTTGTGTTTATCTTTTGTAGCCTGTTCTTGTTGTACAGGGTTTTGAGGCCCCTTCAATACCTTTTTTACTTTAATCAAAAACTTGTAGGATAATCAAGACTATGACCATGATACTCTTCTAGTTCAACAAGAGTTTACTATTAAATTTTCTAGTTTGTTACATGTTGAAACTCATACATAACTATAAAATATGATTCATAATATATTTATCAATGAACCACAAGGGTTAGAGACTTTGTCATCTATAAGAGATAAGATTGCCTCATCTATCATTTTTATATTATCCATCTAATTACTCTCTCACTTATACCATGATTCCACCTTCCACTATTACCCCCTTCACTACCATTTCCATCCACATTTATCTACCCTTACCTCTCTAAAGTCTCATCACCTAGTGTCTTTTCTTTTTGTACTTTCCACCCCTATACAGTCTTCCTCCAAACTATACCCCTCTGGAGAACATGTATCTCACATGATGTGTTACATATTCATTCCTATTTCATATACCACTACTCAATCTACCATACACACTACTCCTCTTTCTTGTGTCATTCTTATTTCCTCCAATCCCTTCTCTACCATGTTCACCTGTGTAGCCATTGGTGTTATACCATATATCCTTATGTCCCACATTATTATGCTTCCCAAAACATGACCCATATTATTATTCTAGCATGCCCTGTGACTACTATATCCTATGATGTGATCCATCCTTACATAATTATG
Organism: Sequoia sempervirens; assembly: GCA_007258455.2. Classification (NCBI taxonomy): domain Eukaryota; kingdom Viridiplantae; phylum Streptophyta; class Pinopsida; order Cupressales; family Cupressaceae; genus Sequoia; species Sequoia sempervirens. Next base: position 426,980,753 of record VDFB02193867.1, read on the forward strand.
ATCTCACCCCTTACCTCATAACCTCACTATACCTCCTCCATTTTTTCACATGTACCCAACGCAATACTAATCTCCACTACTACCTTGGATACATTATTATAATAAATTTCCAACCTTCAGAAGAAAATCAATGATAACAAGAAGGATCTTGTTGTATATGTAGCGTCATAAATTGTCACCCTTGACAATTTCACACTATGTTTTGCTCCCCTTTAAGTTATTGGACCTAATTAAGCATTTAACTTCCTAAATTATGCATTCCACAACTTATTTCAAAACACTTTTAGATAATTTGCAAGCATAAAACAAATGATCTCATTTAATACTTTACCCTCGACTCCTTAAACTTTGGAAAATAAGCACGGGACACTAGCACCTAGGGTGCCTATGTCCACCTCTTTTGGCTCCAAATTCAAACATGTCAGTGTCAGCATATTATTATTTGAAATTCAAATATCTAAAGTTGACTTTCAGGATTTAATTTTTTGGAAAATTAGAATAATAGCAAATAAATAGCTAGTTATTACATCATTTCAAATCTATCTAGAAACTATTAGCAAAATTGGGTGATCAAGAGCATTATTCAACAAGTCAAGGGCAGCCATTAAAGGATTTATTACAAAAAATCAAGATCTAAACATCATGTGTGTGATTTTATCCATGTTTATGTTTTCATATTGTTTGTGAAGGCTAACCCTTTGTAGGTTTCCAATCAATTCGAGCCATTCAAGCAATTCAAGTAAGCAATATCCAAGCCTTGAGAAGATGTGTATGACTTCAGTCCTTTAAGGAATCCATTAAAGGGTGGTGAGTTGTAGCACTTTGTGGATTCATCATTCCTTCCTATCATTTATATATTTATCATTGACATTTCCATTGTGGAAGTGGAAACACTAGCACAGGTTTTAACTAAGGCAAGCCTCCAAATGGCCCAACCTTTCTTCTCTCTTTGAATGTGCATGTTTTAGGTTTGAAGAGGATTGAAGGACGATTGAAGATCAATTATTTATTATTGCAATCAAAAACCTACATCTTGACAACTCATGAAAACTCAATTACAAAATTATCCAACAGTGATCCAAAAGTGTGACAAGTGGAAAATAGAAGCTCTAATCTAACAATAGAGGACTACAAAAATAGATCTAAATTTTCCCTACAAAGACAGTACCTTGGATGCCTATGTCCTCCTTTTTCAACTCTAGATTTGAATCACGTGTGCACAGTGTCCTACTCAATCCCTTTCTATAATCTGATTTATTTTATGACTTCTTAGATTTTTTGTATTTGTATCAAAACAATAATTTGCATCATTAGAATAATTAGATCATTGCATTTCATCCTTAGGACATTTCCAAATTTGGTTAAGGGTCGGTTGACTCGCCTATTAGGTTGTAATTCAATCACATACCTTGTTCAAATCTAATCAAATCCTCATCACATCCTATTTCACACACATCATAACATTCCAATTCCAAATCCAATAAATTTTGGGAAAGGTGTCAAACCCTAAGGTGAAAACTCAAAAGTTTCCCTTCCCCCCATTTCATTTTGGTGAAGTCAATTAACATCATATACCTTCTAAAAATTCACCTTAGATCTAATATTTCCATTGTATTGTCTTGTATTTTCAATTAGGGATTCATTTTTGCATCATAAAAAGCATAAAAAAATAAAAAAAATTGCATATTATATTGCATCATAGGTTGCAATAGGGTTTATTTCAGTTATTTTAGCTCAAATCTACATTCAAATTTTATTTATAAATTTAAATTAGGTCATTTAAAATTTGAAAAAAAAGTGTCATTTTCATACACGTAGGTATCTCGCATATTGCAAAAAAGTGAAAAATTGCATTACTTTCTTTCAAAAAAGCATATTCATATCATTATTTTCAAATTTAGCATATTAGAATTAGTTAATTTTCACATCCTAGATATGGAAATTGCATTTACACTTGTCATTTATTGTTTAAACATTTCAACATTCTTGCACACTTACATTTTGAACATTATCATAAATTTAGAAAATTCTAGAAAAATATTCACTGTCAAACCTATTTGCACACAAACACATAAATCCTTAACAGTATTACAAATAGCCAAACTTAGAATTTTGCAAAATCCTACCTAGGACATAAGTGCCCTGGGCACCATAGTCCTACTTTTTTTGGCTCATATTTTTGTCAGACATCTATCTTTGTGTTCTTTGTTTGTTTCTACTCTCTGATTTTTTTTTTAGTGTTTCATTATGACTGTTTAGTGTTCATAGTGGCCCCACACTTAGTGTTTTGAAACTTGTATGAGTTTCGTAACCTTGTGTTTTATTGCCAATACTTTGGTGAGATGTAGTTGTAGACTTATGGCATCTTGTGTTATTGTTACATTTGTTGTGGATCCTAAGTTTCCCAACTCTTTCATGCAAGGTATTGCAAATACCATGCCCATTTTGGACTCGATCCCTAATCCAACCATACTAATGAAAACTTCATAAATAATTACCTTTATGGATGTTGAGACTTTTGTTGCACATGTTCCCGAAGATAGACTAAGAAAATTAGAGAAAGACTTAGAGGAATTGCAAGACTACCTAAGCAGTGAATCCTTAGCTGGACAAACAGTGCATGTAGTGGACAACTTCTGAAACTAATTAATGATGCCCAAGGATTAAAGGTGTTGTGTATCCTAGCCCATATTGTGGACATGAACATTCCTACGAAGGCTAGTTGCACTCAAGATTTGGGATACACTCAAAGCCAAGGAGAAAGTTAAATCTCTCTCCCTATACCCTCTATTCCTACATACATAAATCCAAATGTCACTTCAACAATACAAACAAGCATTGGCATAACTCCAACCTTAGGCCTTTCCACTGGAAATCCTTATGGTTTTGGGTCCTTACCTATGACATCTCAAATTTCATCACCATTAATAAATTTGCAACATAGTAGTCCACCATGCACTTACACCATTCCACTATATTCACCACATTCCCAAAACATGTCAAGAAATAACTCAGTCATCAATCAAATTTTGCAAAATGTAACCTCACTCCAACAACAAATTTCAACATTAAACCAAGCTCAAAATAGAAAACCATCACAATATGTCAAAAGGAGCCTTTTGTCACTTGAAATTTTGAAAGCAATCACGTTGTTACACACAAAGATTCCTAAATTTGAGAAGTATAATGGTAAAGGAGATCCTAATAGTCATATATCAACTTATACGACATTGTGCAGTGATTATATATTTGAAGATAAGATCCTAGCTAAACTTTTTCCTAGGTCGTTGAAAGACGTAGCCTTGGAATGGTTTTGCTCATTATTTAATAATTTGGTTCATTCGTTCAATGAACTTTTTGATGTATTCTTACAACATTTCCAAGCAAAAATAGGCCCACAAATTACATTAACTAACTCAGTGAGGTATAAACAAGGAAAACATGAAAAGGTGAGAGACTTCATAGGATGATATTAGTTACTATACTCACAAATCAATCTTACTCTTCCTGATGTGGATGTTGAAAGAGTGTTCATTGAGAACTTACAACCCAACATTAGGGATAAGATCTTATTGATGAGATATTCATCCTTCACACACTTGTGTATGGCTCTTTGTGACCATCAAAATATAATTAGTCAAAGTGAAGAGGTGTCTTCATTGACTCCTACTAAGAAATATGAAACTGCACCTTATCATAACTATCAACCATTTAAAAATAAAAACAAGAACTTTATCAAGATAAACACACCTCAAACAACTAATCACATTGAACCACAAGTTGTCATAAGTTCAACTCCATATCAGTTTAGAGCAAGAGATAGACAATTCACGCAGTTTTTGGATTCCCTTCATTCGATTGTGTTGCAACTTTTGAGAAAAAGCTTAATACAATTACCTCTAATTAGACCTATGGACACAACAAAACTTGTATCTCCATGCTTTAACCTAAATTCCTTTTTATCAATATCATTGCACACATGGACACAATACAGAGTGTTGCATATGTCTTAAACATCAAATTCAAGACCTCGTCGACTCTAATAACATCCAATTGGATGATTTTAATGACAAAGGAAACAAGTATGTTGCCCCGCCTAACCAAAACTTAAAAATTTTCACCAATCCTATACCAAAGCATTCATCCAACTTTGTGCAAGCTTGCAATGATATGAGTAATGATAAGAATGATGACATGATAATAGTAATAATGATGATGGTCTACAAGATACATGATTAGTCTCATTAATTTTCAACCTGGTAAGGGCCAAACCATCGTGTCGCCGGACATTGCTTTCACCCATATTGATGCATCCATACATGCACCCAATGGTCCTTTCTATATTGTCGAATGTATCAATGACAAAATTACACAAGGAATACTCATTGATCCTGTGTGTGTAGAGAATGTGATCACTAAGAAATTCTTGTATTTGCATGAGATTTATCAACATTCTTACGAACAATCGAAAGCATGGTTGAAAAATCATGATGGTTTTGCTCGCCCTACGATAGGTTTGATAATTCTTCCTCTTAAAATTGGAATGAAAACATTAGATATCTCATTCTTTATCATCTTGACATCGAACCAATTCTATGTGAAGCTAGGCTACCGATGGCTATGCTCCATGAATGACATCTTGTCGATTATCCACAAGTACATAAAGTTCCCTTTTGAAAACCAAATTTTTATAGTGCATCGTAGTGGGTTTAATCCTTTATCCTCTAGTGGAAACTTTTCATTGGATTTCTTTTGGCCTCAACCTATGGAACCTATTAAAATTCGTGACAAATTATTTTTCAAGTCATATCAAAATTTTAAGGCAAAGAAATTATCGCTTAGCAATACCCCTAAGAATGATAGGACTATGGTTGTCCCTCCTTCCCCACTAGTTTTGGATGAACACATGCCTAAAGAAAAATATCTTCCAAGTAATCAAAGAAAATATGTTGTAGTTCCTCCACCCATATCATATAAGAGACCAAGAGATAATCAAATTATCCCTTTTGTGTCTCTGAAAACAAAGCAAGTGTATATATCTAAAGAGATAGTGATTCCCCAACCCCTAGCGGTCCCTTCAATTCCCCCTTAAGGGAAAAAAAGAGACCAATGTTTGAGAAACCCACTCTTTCCCCATCACAAATGGAAAACCGTGCAAGAAGAAAAAAAAATGCTAAAGAGCGTAGGTGTAGACATCATGTTATCGCTCATCAACTGGAAGAAAAGAACAAAACAACACCTCAAGATCAAACACCCATGAAAACAAATCAAGAAGAATTACAAATGTCACCAAACAAGGTATGAAACCAAAACAAGAAGTTAAATAAGAACATACAACTGAAATTATCATTAAACCTCCCATGGTCATAAATTTGGATGATGAAGATGAAATTTCTAAAATTGATGAGCAAGTGCATAATGAGCTTAATTTGTTGTTTTCAAAGTCTATGAATTTAGATGGGGGCAACCATGGTGATCCTCCTAATGAGAGTGACCCACCATGTGTTGAACCTAGTGATGCTCCTAGTACGACACTTGTTGTAGTCCCTTTGGCTAGTTATTTTCCTTCCCTATATGATGAACAAGATTGGGATGTAGACAAATTGCTTTAGTTTGGCTCGCATGTTCGATACCCTTTCTTGTGTGTTTGCTTTGTGTGTTTTTTGTGTATGCTTGCACGTGATGTGATCTCCTATATTGTGTTGTTTTGTTTGTCTTTGTGTTTGTGAATTTTCTTTGGATGACTCTTGTTTCTTCGTTGGCGCAAGGATACAAAGGAAATGAATATGTTGTGACATTCTTCTATTTATATCTCTATTCTTCTATTATCGTAAATATTTTCTTTTTGTCTTATGTTGTCCTTTTGGAGATGATGCAAGGCATTGAGATATTTAGGTCTCTTCCATGTTGACCCAAAATTTTCTTTTTCTTTTTTCTATGTGGCATTCCTCTGTTGTGTTCATTGTTCCATGAGTATTTGGTGAATGATGTTAGTTCTGAGCTATACTATATCACTATAGAAAAGATGTATACTGACCTCAGATACATGGATCCCTTACATGCTCATATTTTATGTTGTTCATGACATTGCATTTGGGGAAACCCCTTATCATGATGTAGATTTATTTGGAAACATGTCATTGGTATAGGGCTTTCCAAATAAGCTCTTGTGACCTTTTATTGCATGGAATATATCATTTTTCTACCTTAAAGAAATTGCTCACAGCATGGTGTTTAGCAATTTCTTCAAGGTGGGGGTATACATTGGCATTATTTGCTTCACTTTGTTCACACATGTTGTACTTATTGATGCATTGACACTGACTCTTTTTTTGCTTCACTTTCTTCATGCGCATTAGACACAGTGATGCGTTGACACTGACTCTTTTTTGCTTCACTTTGCTCACACGTGTTGAACCTAGTATTGCATACAAACCTAGTGAATAGCAGACTTCACTAGACCTTATGTGTTTCTCATTTTGCTACTTTTTTCTTGGAGGCTCACCTAGTGAATAGTGGACTTCACTAGTTTGTGTTACCGTCTATTTATGATTCACCTAGCAAATAATGAACTTTGTTATAATTTTATGAATCATGAACACCTTTGGTGTGGATCTTAGCATAACACAACTTGTTATCCCATACCCTCCTTTGCAGTTCATTTTGACATCATATATGTTTGTGTATGTTGTCTTGCTACATTTCATACATGTGTGTTCCTTTGTGCTTATGTTGATTTTCCATGGGATTTTGGATCTTGGGGGGCTTGCACATCCCCCTTGATCCTTAGTCATCCCATCTCTTCAATATTTGTACAATTGGACCCCTCTTGACATATTCTCTATTTTAGTGTGAGTCTAATTTCATACTCTCACAAAAGTGGGAGCTAATGTGGCATCCTAAATTGTCACCCTTAATAATTTCACACTATGTTTTTCTCCCCTTTAAGTTATTGGACCTAATTAAGCATTTAATTTTCTAAATTATGCATTCCATAGCTTATTTTAAAACACTTTCTAACAATTTTAAAGCATAAAACAAATGCTCTCATTTAATGTTTTGCCCCAAACTCCTTAAACTTCAAAAAATAAGTTTGGGACACTATGCCTAAGATGCCTATGTTCCCCTATTTTGGCTCCACATTTAAATATGTTAGTGTCGACATTTTATTATTTGAAATTCAAATATCTAAAGTTGGCTATCAGGATTTAATTTTCAAGAAATTAGAATAATAACATATAAATACCTAATTATTACATCATTTCAAATCTATCTAGAAACTATTAGCAAAATTTGGTGATCAAGAGAAACCATTAAAGGATTTATTGTAGCAATTCAAGATCCAAACATCATGTGTGTGAGTTTATGCATGTTTATGTTTCATATTCTTGGTGAAGGCTAACCATTTGTAGGTCTCCAAGCAATTCAAGCCATTCAAGTAAGCAAGATCCAAGCTTTGAGGAGATGTGTATGACTTCAGTCCTTCAAGGAAGCCATTAAAGGGTGGTGAGTTGCAACACTTTGTGGATTCATCATCCCTTCCTATTGAAATGAGGATAAAATGGATGAGGATGTGGAAGAACAAAATGAAATATAGATCTAAGACACCCTCATATTTCCCTAATTTCATTACGAAAAGAGATATTCCAAAGGTAGGATTGAATTTCAACCCTTAGGTGAGTCAACCATCCAAGCTTATGAGATGTGTATGACTTCAGTCCTTCAAGGAAGCCATTAAAGGGCGGTGAGTTGCAACACTTTGTGGATTCATCATCCCTTCCTATTGAAATGAGGATAAAATGGATGAGGATGTGGAAGAACAAAATGAATTATAGATCTAAGACACCCTCATATTTCCCTAATTTCATTAGGGAAAGATATTCCAAAGGTAGGATTGAATTTTAACCCTTGGGTGAGTCAACCATCCAAGCTTTGCGGAGATGTGTATGACTTCAGTCCTTCAAGGAAGCCATTAAAGGGCAGTGAGTTGCAACACTTTGTGGATTCATCATCCCTTCCTATTGAAATGAGGATAAAATGGATGAGGATGTGGAAGAACAAAATGAAATATAGATCTAAGACACCCTCATATTTCCCTAATTTCATTACGAAAAGAGATATTCCAAAGGTAGGATTGAATTTCAAACCTTAGGTGAGTCAACCCTATTAGGGGATCTACTATTTCCTTCATGACAAAAATGACAAATATGACTAAAATACACTTTGGGGAGATAAAATAAAATACTTAATGAACTCAATTATGTGATGTAAAACTTGAAATGCAGAGTTAAAGGATAGCACAAACTGAAACAATAATTTTCTAGCAAATCTGAGAAGGGAAGACTGATGTGTACCAGGCTCATAAAAATGGTTGTTGAGTGTCTTGCAAGGACAAGTTCTCCCTAGGGCAAATGGGTCTTTGTACAGGGATCTAAAATCTCGATTCCTCTGGATTCCACTATCGGAAAGTCAAAAATAAATTTTGTAGGTGAGTTTTCGTGGCTTGACAACTTTGGTGAAAACTTTGACAACTTTGCAAAATTGCACTTTTGATCCAATTTCAGTCCTTCTTCACCTACAAATTTGTATACTTAAAGAGAGGGAAAAATGTTTGGTTTGGGTGAATAGGGGTTTTCCTTGGTCAAACCTGGTTTGGTAATTAAACATTGATAATGAAATAATGATAAAATGGAAGGGATTTGATGAATTAGCAATGCTATGTCACAACTCACCAAACCTTTAATGGTTCCCCTTAGAGGACTGAAGTCTAACACATCACTCTAAGGCTTGGATCTTACATGAAATGGCTTGATTGGATGCGTGAATGCTTGAAACCTACATCACAATGTTAGCTCGAAAACATGACATTAAGATACATAAACTTTGACATGATGATATGATCTTGATTGTTGTTGTAGATGAATAATAATGCTACTCTTCAATGCTCTTCACAATAATATTTTCTCTTGTGAAAGTCACCTTAATTATAGATGTTTTGAATTGATAAAATAACTATGTATTTATAGGTGTTTATCTAATTTCCCAAAAATTACATTCCATAAGCTTACATTTGAAATGAGAATTAGAAACATTAAAATGACACCAAATACATATTAAAATTTGGGTCTTAGGACTTAAGGAGAACCCATTCGCCCTTGGGAAAATGGGTCCTAGGACCTAAATCTAGGACACACAATTTCCAAGGTATTTTAAAAAATTTAGCATTTGTTTAATGTTAGTTTCTCTTTCGAAAGATGAGAATAAGAATTAGGAATGCATAATTTAGGCATTTAGAAGCTTAATTAAGTCCAATTAGTTAAGGTACCCAAACATAGTGTGAAAATGTAAAGGAGTACATTTTTCTACACTACATTTATCCCCCACTTTAGTGAGAGTATGAACTTACTCTCAGACTCACACTAAAGTAGACAAATATACGTCAAGAGGGGTCCAAATTGCACAAATTTTGATGGGATAGAATGACAAGGATCAAGGGGGGTGTGCAAGTCCCCAACATCCAATATCCCATGGAAAATAAACATAAGTACAAAGGGACGCGCACGAATGTATTATATAAAGCAATGAGACAAGATACAACATCATACAATGTCAAAATTAATGCAAGAAAAGATGAACTAGCAAGTTGTATTATGCCACATCCATCAAATACGCTCATAAGGATGTAAAATCGCTTATGAAACACATGGATCCACAGGAAAGAAAGTTGTGTTATGCTCGGTAGCCATGAAAAATATGCTCACACACTAGGTCTAAAAGGTGTGAACTCACAAAAAAAGTGGCAATGGGAAATTCATGCCAGGTCTATTGGATCCCATACGTCAACCATACCAAAAGTTATACTCCTTGATAACTTTGATAAGGCAACACTAAATGGTCAAAGGTTTTCACAAGGATAGCAAGCTGCATTATACTATACACTTATGACATGAAGGCACGACAAAGCAAGTTGTGTTATGCTAAGTGGCCAATAATTTGGTTTAAGGTAATAGGATAGTCAAAGGGGTTTTGCATAGTTCATGAAAGGTCTCAACTTAGGGAACATCACACTCAATGTCACCAAGAGAGGACTAGTCAAGGATTAAATATTTGCACCTTAGGGAATGCAAGCCATAACATTACCACTAAGAGGAATGTAATATTCCAAGAAAGGTCATGCTCTTGAAGGACATCAACCTAATGTCACCACCAAGAAGACACATCATATGAAATAAGAAGACCACACTTTGAATAAAAAGTTCATACTTTCTAGGAGATGTATGCTATCATCACTAAGAAGGGAACATGCAAACAATGAATAGGGGACAATATGCCCCCCACTTAAAATGTCAACATATAGTTTGCTATGTTGGTATTTTAAGTAGAAAGATAGGAAGGGGGATCCTTGAAAAGAATGCACACTTCCCAAAACTAGTTATCCTTTCCCCCAAAGGATAGAGACAAACACAACCACCAAGGACTATCGTGTTGCTGCCAAGATAGGTATGGTTGCACCTAATATTGTACCACCATGAAAGGAAATGAGAAAGACACATAAAGCTACCAATGCCACAGTACTGAGCAACATGATATGATGAAAATCAGTATCAATTAGAGGAAATAGGTTTATCAACACAAAGAAGAGCACCACAATCCTTAAGATGTTAAATTTCATTACTCAAATCCTTACATTCATTGGTAGAATGCCCATGAACTCGATGATATGCACAAAATGAACTTTTGTTGTAAAATCTATTTCATGTTCTTGGAGGGAGAGATATCAAGCAAGCTTGGAGAAACCTTGACAAGGTACCCTCTTGATCAATACTAGAAGATGTGTCTTTCTTTTGTGACAAAGATATTTCTTGCTTAGTACAAGGTGTCATACATACGCAAGAATCTTTAGATTGTGATATTTTGTACTCTCCCTTAAAGGAGGGTGTAAAATCTAATTAACCCCAATCATCACTAAGACATGTGTTTGAAGATGAATCAATATTTATCCCAGGAGTGTTTTGTGTGATGACATTGATATTAAGTGAAGGTTTCTTTGATGTTTTTCATTTCTTTTGGAGGACAATAACTAAGACCTTATGTTTGTTCTTGTGGGGTAGGCTCTATAGGGACAAGAATACCTTGTTCTTTAACACCACACCCTTTTCCATTATAGCCAAGTCGTTTCAAAAGCTCATAACCTCTTCCATAATTTTTTTCCATTTCTCTTGGATTTGATGGTTTCTCATGATCACACTCATCATATGTGGTTGTATAATTTGTGTTTTCATCTTCTTTGCTAAAATTTGTGGACCCACATGGTTTTGATGACTCAGCTTATGTGGATATTATAGCTACTTCTTTCTCCTTTCTTGACTTTAATTGTATAATCTTGGGTTGTCCATAAATTTTAGGTGTGAAATCTAACGATCCTCAATCATCTTTTGACAATATTGTCACGAGTGAAAGGAACTTATCCTTATCCTCAACTTGGAAAGGTTCCACTTTTTTATTTGGTGTCAATGATGTAAGAGGATTTGTCATTCCAATTTTAATTTGCAAATAATTGTGGGTCAACTTTGATTGTGTAGAATTTGTTTTGATAAGTTTACTTTAATAGATGATGTAACATTGAGGGTACCACATTCATTGCATGAATCCAAGGTCTACCTAGGAGAAGATTATATTAGAGCTCTTGAGGCATAACATGAATAAGGGTTTGCAATGTAACCTTTCCTGCTCTAACAGGTAATGTTATCACACCAAGCGATTGTTTCCCCATATTATCAAATCCATAGATAGATAAAGAATCAGGTTGAATTTGACTATTGTCTACTCTAATCTTGTCTAAAAGACTTATACTACAAATATTGAGAGTTGAACCATTATCAATGAGGGTACGCCTTATGCCACAATGATTAATAATATCCACTATCATCAATGCATCATTTTGTTTTTGCACTTCTAATGGAGGTAACTCATATAGATGAAAGACAATATCAATGTTAACCAAATTCATACCTTGAATTAGGGCTACTACATCATTGGGTTGTGCACTAGGAGGGACCTAAACTTGTAGATAATTTTTGAAGCATGCTATGATAATTAGGAGAAGCTTGCTCAATAAGATCCCATAAAGAAATCTTAGCAGGAGTGTTTCTAAGTTGTTTCACAAGATCATACTCCTTTCCATTTTGTAAAGGCCAATGAGGAGCACTAGGCAAGATAGGTTGAGGCAATGGTAATGAAGTAGGTATGGTTTTTGGTTGCCTATCGTTCCTTGTATTGTATGTGTGAGCAATGGTATTATAACTCGGTTGTTGCAAAAAAATGTTACTACAATGTTGCCTTACAAAATTCAAGATAGCCCCTAGAGGTAATGGTTTGTTTTTAGGTGGTCCAATGATAAGCACAATTTGTTTTGGACTTGTGGTTTTTGTGAAGGTGGATAGATGACAAGTTGAGGTGTGATCGTATTAACTTCCTTTTGTTTTGGTTTGTTATGAAAAACTTTAGTGGATGAACCATGTGTGATGAATTTGTTAAGGGCTTCATATAACATGTCAAATTCATCACTACTAAAGGGCTTGAAGGATATATTAACTTGTAGGAAGAGATATGACATGATCAAATAACTATGTTTTCTCCAAAGTTTATCATTTAGTGTATGGTTTTTTGTTTAATATTTTGGGATAGTTTATGGTTTGCAATGTTTACAAAATGAAAACTAATCCATCTAAACTATGTAATGATGTAAAAAGTAAAGAAAATGACCATATATCTGGAATAATCTAATATTGAAACAAAAAAGAACTTTTTCAAATTTTCTCAATATTTCATCAAAAGAACAACTTTCTTTAATGTTCAGAACAATCTATTTCAAAATTTCAAATTATAGGTTTAATAGAAAAATCACAAAGTAGAAACAAAGACCAAAAATGCACCCAAAAACTAGTCAGGACACCTGTACAGGGACAAATTCTCCCAAGGGTTGAATGGGTCCTTGCATAGAGGTTGCAAAAATTAAAATATGAACTTTTAGGTCACTATGTAGGTTCTCTATTTCAGGTTTTAAAATTTGTTTCTATGACTGATTTTCTAGATTTTACTATTTAAATGTGAATGCAATAAATGACAAAATGTGCACAAAGATGACAACTTTTTGAATGCAATTTTTACTAAATTTTATAATGTAAAAGATTTGAAAGACACTAATATGCAACTTCTATGCAAAATCAATGTAATATGTATGCAATGTTTTTTGGATTTTTGAGATTTTGAACAATGCAAGATGCAATTTTAAAACCCTAAATGAAATGCAAACTAATGTAATTGTGAAACCATAAATGAGATGCAATACAAACTAATGCAAATCCTAGATCTAGGGTTTTGAAAGACAACCAAATCAAAAAGCATATAGTGTAAGAATGTTGGGATCACCAAATCATTTTGAGAGGTAGGGAATTGGAGACTAATGATCCATCTAGAGGTGGCATATCAAGAGTTTGACAAGCTTCAACCAAGACAATGGGAGGCTAGTCTAGAGGTTGCAGATGTGAGGACTACACCTGAGTATGATTCTTGGTTTGTTGCACATATGCCCACACCACTGAAAGATCCTAGTGTACCCATTCCATGGAATAGACAGGCTTGAGCCAAGAGAGGGAGGTTGGTGGGTTAGGGGAGAGGCAGAGGTAGGGGTGAAGATGGAGGTGGTGAGGGAGATGTAGATGATGGAGGTGATGAAGTCAGAGCTGGTAGAGAGGCACCCAAGTGATTCCATCGGTATTGGTAGCACCTGTTGTAGAGGAGGAGCCTGATGTGGTGATGGTGGAGAAAGAGGGACTACAAGATGTATCCATTCAAGAAGGGGATGTTGGGGCAGTGAGGGGAGACATGCATGATCTAACTTAGGTTCAAATTGTTGTTTTATAGGCACAAATACATACACTATAGGCACAAGTAGCTCTGATTAGTGGAGAGAGAGATGCAACTATAAAAGATAGGGATGTTATAATTATTAGGGCACAAGGGGCAGAGAATAAATATGTCAGTTTCATTGAGACTTTTAGTGGGCCAATGAAAAATTTAGCACAATAGTTATATTGGGCTAGGTAGGAGACCTGCTACTACAAAGACTTGTATGAGGGCATGGTTCTACCATCTCAAAGGGCACCTAGCTACATAGGCAACAAATCCTAGAGTAAGTCTCACTAGAGGAGGACTATGAGCACAAGAGGAGTACAGGGTTCGATGACGCCACCCCATCCACCACCAAGAGCATAGATAGTATAGGGATAGGTAGGACCATCTAGGGCTAGACATGATTAGCCTTCACATGTAGAGAGTGGGGATAGCATTGGAAAGCTATATTAATATTTTTCTTAGACACTTGTATATTTTTATTGAGCTTGTAAGCTCCTTTTTTGATAAACATTCTGATGTTATGCTTAGACATAGTTTTTTTTGGATATATGAGATGAATTGTTTTGGCAGTAACTATATGATATCTACATGTGTTTATATGTGTGTTTCTATGGTGGTTTATTCTATATGATTCTTATATTGTTTATTCTATTCTCATGATGGTCCTTATATGATGTTAATATCGTGTATGATGGATGACCTCTATATAATTTTATATGATTTATAATGTATGCTTATTTGAATCTATGTAATACTAATATGGATGTAATAACTTTATAAAATATGGTTATATGATTGGATGCTACCTAATGATTGCAAATTATGATGAGACTAACATGCTTATATCACCTATATGCATGATGGCATACATGGTGTATATATTATGATCCTATGAAATGTGATGCAATGTTATGTTGACGATTCTATAAAATGTTGAAATATGATTTTATGATTTTATGCAATGATTACGACCAAACATGTATATGTAGGATGTAATCATGGAAAGATTATGCCCATGATGACCTAACATATATATGCAAGATTCAATGATGGAATGATGCAATTGATGTATTTATTTTTGTATGCCATAACACTCCATCAAAATGACTATAAGGACTGATGGAAAAAATATTAGTAAGGAGTGAAGAATGGTTAGCTTGAGGTTGAATGAGATTGATCAATATTGGAAATGGATTGATAGATTAGACTTTGATATTTAATTAGTGCATAAACATCATCATAGATAATTTTTATTTTGCAAATGGATAATTTACACCGAGGTATGGAAAGAACAAGGTGCTAAATGCCATCCCTTTGTGTAGACAAACACATTGCAAAAAAAGAGTGTCATGACTCATACTAGTGACAATGAAAACCTATTGGAATATGTGAGGGGGTAACCACAAAGCATTTTGATCCTAATACAAGAAAGCGTTAGATGACCTTTGACTTGCATAGGATGTTATGATTATGCCAAATGGAATGCAAATCACAGACAAGGAACTTAGTTGCCCCAATAATATTATCAAGATTGTAAACTACAAAAAAAAAACTAAAAAAAATAAATTATGATCCATCCTCACTCCTCTAACCACTTGTAGATATCCTTGAGTAGCATAGGACCATGATAGAAGATAAATCAAATAAAATATAAGACTCAGTAGACCAAACGAGTAGACAACCATTTAGATCTTCTCGCCAAAGGTGAATGATTCTTGATAAGATTCTAAATATGGTGTTTGGTTCTAGGAATGGAACATCTTGTATAAGACATCTAGTCTGGATTTGATGATGCAACAACCTACATAAGAAAAATTATAGATGATATTGATAGATGATGTTGATTAGGTAATTGATCGGATAGGCTTGAAGGCTAGCTTGATAGTTTTCCTCTTGTTTCATGATTTGCTAAGATCAGTGTTTGCAAGATGTTCTATTTGCATATGATCAAAGTGTCGCTCTTAACAAAGGGACAATTTATTATGGGGGTGGATCATGATGGGAATAAAACTTATTATGAGTTTGAAAATAACTTATTATGGAAGGTGGATCATGATGGGTATAAAACTTATTATGAGTTTGTAGACAACTTATTATGGAAGTTGGATCATGATGGGTAATTGTGATGGTGTGTGATGATAATGGAGTGATTGCTATAATGTATCCTCTGATGCCATGTCAAAGATCCCATCTGAAAAACCTTGGTTAAGGATTTCACCCAGTCAAGTACAAAACCTGCTATCTAGGAAATAATAAGGTGGATTGACTTTATTATGAACTAGTATGGAAGGTGAGTGATGCTAAACATCAACCAATCTCAGGCCATGAGTGGTGTGATAAGCTTTATTATGGTTGTATGGGAGTGGGACTTTGTTATGAAGGAGCATATGCTCAAATTATTATGGATGGAGTAAAAAACCCAAATATAATTATGATAGATAGAAAAGCGGTGACCCACTACACATGGCACCTTTTTGCTAGGATTTCACCATGGTACTTACCCAAAGCACCACCGAAATGGCTTTCACTATAGGGAAAATTATTTCTCTTTGCTTTATATTTTATATTTTTATTTTTGTATTTTTGCATCTTTTAAATAAAACAAATTAATTTTAAATTTTTTTTAATTTTTTTTGTATTTTTAAATTTTAATTTTTTTAATTTTTTAATTTTTTTGTATTTTTAATTTTTTAAAAAGGGATTCTCTATGGGTTGTGTGTAGTACTTGCAAAGGTTCATACTATTAATAGGATTTGGAAGTGGTTCACCTTCAAGAGTAATGCAAGTTGATATGCACCAAATCCATATGCTACAATGATGATGTAAGGACCCAACCAATCAGGCTCAAACTTGCCTGGATTTTCTCTATCCAACTATTTTTTTGATTCTCTTTCAGGACTGTCTCCAATATCAAAACTTTGAACTCAGACTCTCTTGTTGTAACTATGACGAAGATGATTTTGATATGCTTGTAGATGAACTAACACAAATTGACTTCTCTCATCTAGTAATTCTAGCTCATGCAGACTAGATATTATGTAGTTTGCATCATTAATAAAATGTTGCATGGATACCCTCAAAGATGGTAACTTGACCTCAATAGAAAGGATGGCTTTAGAACCAAAGACTAGGGAGTATGGTGTGGGACCAATGGGAGTGTGAATGCTTGTATGATAAGCCCATAAGGTTGGATTCAACTATATGTGTCAGTCACGACCACCATCATAGACATTCTTCTTCAAAATTTTGATTATATTTTTGTTAGATGCCTCAACTTGACCATTACCCTATGGATAATAAGGAGTTGCGAAGTGATGTTGAATGTGAAAGTTATCACATAGCTCCTAAACATCTTGGTTCTTGAAAGGACAACCATTATTTGTGATGATGGAAAGGGGAACACCATACCAATATGATGTAATTAAGGATAACATTTGTAATATTTTTGTTGGTGATGTTGGTCATGGGAATGACTTCAATCCATTTTGTGAAGATATAGTGGCAGTAATAATGAACTTACAACCATTTGTAGAGGTAGGATGGATCTTTCCTATGAGGCCGAGTCCCCATTGAGAGAAAGGCCACGAAGATGTAATAGGGTGAAGCTCTTGTGCTAGTACATTAACAAGATCTCTGTGAATTTGACATTGATGATATGTCTTGTTAAATCAATATGCATCATGCTCCATAGTGGGCTAATAATATCCAATTCGCATGAGCTTTTTGGCTAATGTAGGACCACTAGAATGATCTTCACATACTGTAATGTACTTCGTATAAAGCCATTTGTTCTTCTTTTGAGTTGAGACATCTAAGAAGAGTACTATTTAGACTATGTTAGTATAGGGTTTCACCGATAATAACATATCAAGAGGCTTAATGTATAAAAGTTTTGTATTGGTTGTTTGACAATTTAGGGGGAAGAATTTGGTCATGTAGGTCACTATAAATATATTTATACCAGGGAGAATCAGGACCAAAAATTTCACACACGAGCTTAGATTTGGGAACATCAAAAGTGGGGATAAAAATTTGTTCCACCAAGAACTCACATTGATACACATTATGAGGCATGCCAAGTAGAAATCTTATGGTAGCCATGACATCAACTACTTTTTTTTGTATCCTTGGAATTTTCTCAAACATGATGACATCAAAGTATTGCTTAAAGTTGTCGACCATCCTCTTGTAGGGTATAAGTTTTTCATCTTTTGTCTCATAGTCATCATTAACCTATTAGACAACCAAACGAGAATCACCATAGACATGAATGTGCTTGATCTTCTATTTGATAGTTGTCTTAAGTCCTGTAAGAATATCTTCATATTCTACAATGTTGTTTGTACATGGAAATGCTATTTTGTAGGACTTAGGGATTGCATCCCCTTGTGGTATAATGAAAATAACTCTAGCTCCATAACCATGGTGGGTATAGGATCCATCAAAGTACAATTTCCATTTTGTATATGTCATCACCATGAAAAATGCTTCATCAAGAAAATCAAATACAAGAGGATGATCTACTATAGTTGGAGCATCTACTAGTTGATCATCTATTACTTGTCCTTTTAATACTTTTCAATCAATATATTTGATGTCAAATTGCTCAAAATCATGGATTTTGCCAATCTACCAGTCAAATCCACTTTATTCAGCAGATATTTCAAGGGATCTATCTTTTATATGAGCTTAGTTTAATGATTTAGCATGAAATCTCAGAGCTTTTATGAAGCAAAGACAATGACAAGACATGCACACTCAATAGGAGTATAATTAAATTCATACCCTACAAGTTTATGATTGATATAATATATCTCTCTCTTTTCCTTCTTCATTGTGTTTTGCCAAGAGAGATCCTAATACCGATGATGTAGCTGATATGTATAGAATTAATGGTTTTTCATTGATGGGTGCCATTAAAATTCATGGTGATAACAAATAATCCTTGAGTTGTTGAAAAGCTTGCTAGCAGTGATCAGTCCATTTTAATGGAACACCCTTGTGAAGCAAATGTTGAAAAGGGTAGCATTTATCTGCTAATTGCGTAATGAATCTGTGGATGGATTGCAACTTCCCTTGTAGACTACGTAGTTGAGTCATATTATATAGTGGAGGCATATCAATGATGGCTTTCACCTTTGCAGGATTGACTTCAATACCTTTATGAGAAATAATATATCTGAGGAGTTTTCCAAAAGTGACTCCAAAGACACTTTTTGGATTCAATATGACTTTGTATTTCTCTAGTTTGGTAAAGATCTTGTCTAGTACAATTAGATGACCCTCTCTTGTGAAAGATTCCACTAGAAAATCATCAACATAATCTTCCATTAAAGTATGTATTATGTCATGGAAGATTGTGGTCATGGCTCTTTAATATGTCGCTCTAGCATTCTTGAGACCAAACGGAATTGAATTCTAGCAATAAGTACCCCAAGGACATGTGAAAGCTACTTTATGTTGATCCTTAGAAGCAATTTTTACTTGATTATAGCTAGAAAATCCATCAATGAATGACAAAATCTCAAATCCAGCTATCAGATCTACTATGATATCAATGTTCAGTAAGGGGAAATCATCCTTAGGACAACTTTTTTTAAATCCCTGAAATTAGTGCATATTCAAATTCCCCTAGTTGGCTTAATTGGTACTATTATCACTTGAAATTGCACCCTGTTGAACCTGATGTTCAACACCTTATTGTAACATGGGAAGACCTCTAAAGATGTGGGTTTCTTGTAAATAGGGTCAACCTCCGGAGAAGGCCGGCTTCCTTTGGTATCACCTAAACTACTGATTTTGTAAAGGAAAGGGAGAAGGAATACATAAATTGGAAAACTACTCCTATGGTGATACACCAAATTTGTTCAAACATGAACAACTGCTTACACACAATTTTCAATCAACTAGTAAAAGCTGATATGCACAACTCAATACTCATATGATATTGCATAAATGTTTTATAAGAAAGCTACGATACATGCAGTCCTAGAAGGATGATAAATTCTCCTCACAACTAAAACTATTTGCATCACTAACATAACCTATAACCTACAATATACACATCTCCTCTGCTTAAAAGTGCTATTAATGAGACAATTAACAAGGAATAAGAGAAACTCACATGTAAATTTATCAATCATTCAACACACTCAATGAAACAGATAACTGAGAAGGCAGAAGTTGCTTTCTTTATTGATTTCCAAAGGTGAAACTGTACATTCAATGTCTGTAAATGAGTTACAAAACTTAGTATTCTCCTCCAAGGAATCTCATAAGTTACAAAAAGAAGAAGAATATGCAAGTAAGCACTCCCTATAAAAGAGGAAAAAATGCCATATATACAAAAGATGTCGGCCCCTACTTTAGGGTTTCTACAAAAATGAGTCGGTGCCTAGACACGTCGGCCCTAGAAGTGCTTGGAATGAAGTTAATGAAGCATTACATGCACACACCTTGTTTGCGTCGGTGAAAGCTTGCTCCTAGGCATGGCCTTCAGATATTTTACAATGATTGCATTAACTCCAAGCCTTCGTGTCCAACCTTAAGAGCTTGTTTCATGTCCAACCTTGAGAGCTCATCAGAGCTGCTTTGAATGCTCTGCAGCATGGTCATTAATGCCAATCCGCTCTTACTAGGAGCGATCCCAACTATCATTGTGACTCACGGTTTCTTCTTCTTCGGCTTTCTTCTTGCTCTAGATCTTTCAGCAAGTTGACCCCCCTCGAGAAGCAGCATCAAATTTACCCTG
>VDFB02193867.1:427001520-427031446 GCA_007258455.2 Sequoia sempervirens
TTTAAGGTAAAATGAAGCAATCCTAGGGTAGACATTTCACATTTCATTTTGGGCTAAAAAGAATTTTGTGTTTGTGTGAAGCAAAATCTTCACTTAGCATAGAAAATCTTTATTTTGGGCTTAAAATAAATTCATGATTGCTTTGTTTTTGGTGATAGGCCTATGCTCTCCCCTTAACTGGGTGATCAAAATGCCAAACTCACCTATTTCCCTTTATGCAATTTCCTATTTTATTAACACCTTTTAGAAGGCCTGCCGTAGTGGGAAAAAGTACTCACCCTACAGGAACGACCTAAGTGGGAACAACTAAAGCCAAGTTTTCCAACCCACTATAATCAAATGTGGATGGTTGATGAAAATCCCATTCGACGGTAGTGTGCATTGATAACCATCCCCAAAGCCTTTGTTCTAAAGGTAGGGAGGTCTCTCGAGGGAGTCTATCATTTGCCGCACCGAACAGAAACCCTTACTAAGAACTTAGTGTAGTATCTTATCGAGTCAGTTTCCGAACATCATATTAATCACAGTGTAGGGGAGGGAAGAATCTACCCCCAAGATACTCACCATATAACTGCCAAGGATTGTTTGCTCAGAGGATCCGGTATCCACTTTCGTCACTCTGAGTACGCACCTGGAAAAGACAAAAACACAGGCACCCTTTCGGGGGTGACACGGCTGTGTGAGTCGACGCAGTTTTAAGATGTGGGCTGTTGATTACTATGATGAACTACTTGAGAACTAAGAGTGAGTCTGTTTGAAGTACTTATCATGTGTAAAACCCGTTAAAACAATTTTTGAACAACATTTTGATTATACACTTGATGTTTAGCATAGAATTTAAGACAACTATTTTACTTGTTTGATGTGTTTTCAATACACTAATTCAGATAAGATCATCCAACACTCACTATCACATTGATTAATCTCATGTTACGAGATTGGAAATCCACAACGTTTGTAAAGAAATCCGTTTTCAAAAGGATTAAAAAGCCAAAGAAACCCCTCAACCACAAGAAACTATTAAAGAAGCAACGATTCTTGTATCAAAGCCAAAAAGTTTTACTCAAATATAGAACCTTTCTTCATAGGTATCATGATTGTGTTAGAGGTCTTTCAGATGATTATGCTATAGAACCTTTGTATTCACAAGATTACTTTCAAAGAAGAGCCCTTTCTCAAAAGCATAACCATAGTCAACGCATTCATTTCAGTTATATTCCCCAACCTACAATTGAATATTCTACTCATCCAAATCAAATTTTGCAATAGAGAACTTAGAATACATTAGGCATCCATCATAAAATCCATCTTTTTACAAAGCTATGATCAAAACTTCATAAAGTGCAAAACCATCCTTTTCTTCATCTTTTGCTTACATTCCCGTTAACAGGATTTTCATCCTTTCACTTAGGGAACAACACAAGCTAAAGATTAGAAATTTTGTGTAAGTCATAGAATCTTCATTCTATCCTGACTTTCATATATATCACATAAATTGCACTATTTCATTCTTTTGATCAAAAGCAAGTAGAACTTGGAACAAAACCTATGCCTGTCTTCATGAGATCTCAAAAACAAATGGAAAAAGACGAGGGAGAAACCACTACAAGTAAAATGGGTGACCGTAATGAAAAAGAAGAGGAAACGTTTAATCTTGATGAATTAACAGAAGAAAAGCTTCAAGAAGCAGAGCAAGATCCCCAATTCCATACTCTCATGGAGAGAATTTTAGAACGAAACAAAGAAAGATACTTTCTTTCATTGGCTAATCAAGGAGCCAAGTTACCTCACAATTTTGACATAGAAGGGATTAAACAGAGTCCTGAAACTCCTCCTATTGACTTTAGTTCCCTCACTCAGTAGATAAAAGAATTACAAGGGCAAATAAAAGAAATGCAAGGGGGTACAACAAAGAAATATGTTTTGGAAGACATATCTCCTTATCCATTTGATAGGAGTCTTCAAATGATCCCATTTCCAAAACATTGCAAAATCCCTAAGTATGATAGGTATAATGGAAAAACTGATCCCATTGACCATGTGAGGGATTTCCGAAATATGAGTCTAGAATTCGTCTATGACGATACATACTTAATGCGCTTATTTCCACGAAGTCTAGGTGTACAATCTATGGAGTGGCTTTCAAAAATCACTCCACCCATCAAAACGTTTGAGTTAATAAATCAGTTTATATCACAATACACTTACAACATTCAACATCCGATAACAATGCTTGATCTTTGTAAAGTAAAACAAAAAGTAGGAGAACCCTTCACTACATTCTTGCAAAGGTGGAGAAGGTTATTTGCGCGATATTCCCATCCTATTCCTGAAAAGGAAAAGATGGATATCTTCATCAATAGCCTACATCCAGAATTAAGCTATAGGCTTAATCTTCATTGTCCTCATAACTTTGAAAAGTTGATTGAAAATGCAATCACAATTGAAGGGGCCTTGGTTAAACGAGGAGTGATAAAACTTGATAATTCAAGTACATCAAATCAAAACAACAATGATAAAACAAGGTTTTGGAACAGAAACAAAAATGTTGTCAATGATGGTATAGTGGATGCAAATAATTTACAAACAAGACCATCTGTTTTCAATCTATCAAGTGCTCCACGAACCAATCAACAAGGAAACAACAATCAACAAGGACAAAACTCCAAGCAAGAAACCATGACCAATCAAAATACAAATCAAAATCGTGGTAATACCAATCTTGGCAATACCCAAACATTGAATCCATATAGACCTCCATTCTTTTCAAATCGACCGAATTTTACCGCTTTGGGTCAATCTCTTGAGTCTGCTCTCAAGGAGCTTCTTGATAATAAGGTTATCACCTTACCACCACAAAGAGATTATGAGCCACGAGTCAAACCCCCATCATGGAATGACTCGTATTATTGCAATTATCATCAATGTAAAGGTCATAGAACGAATAATTTTCAAGCTTTGAAAAATCTAGTACAAGACTTAATTGACAATGGTACCATTACAATTGAGGGACATCATACCAATGACGATCATCAAGCATTTAAAGACCCTTTACCAAACTATCAAAAGGGGGAAACATCGGATACAAAAGCCAAAAGCATACATAATGTTGAAGACAATATAATCCGTCACATCTACGTAGATGATCAATGGGTTAATGTTATTAAAATCAAGGGAAAACAAGAATATCAACAGGTTAATGTGACAACAAGAGGTCAAGCAAAAGTTGTTCTAAAAGGAAGTTCATCTAAAACAACTATTTCTCCTCCAAGTTAGTATAATCTGGTTGATCAACTGAGAAAAACATCAGCTCAAATTTCCATCCTTGAACTTCTTAAAATATCTCCCATACATAAGAATATTTTAGAAGAAGCTCTCGTAAACACAACTGTTGACACTGATTTGGATGTAAACAGATTTCAAGCCATGGTGGGACATTTGTCTTCCCCCACTTGTCTTTCATTTTCTGATAAAGCTGATGCCTCTATGACACATCCACATAATTCCTCGCTCTATCTTGAAGTCATGATCCATAAACATCGAATTAGACGTGTCTTAATAGATGGAGGAGCCAGTTTGAATATTTGTACCTTAAAGTTAATAAATGCCTTGGGAATATCAGAAAATGAAATTGATCCACGAAGGAAGATAACTATCAAGGCATATGATGATGAAGAAAGAGCTTCTAAAGGATTAATATTGCTGCCTATCAGAGTGGGACCTATTGTGAAGAACACATTTTGTCAGGTTCTAGATCGAGATCTTTCTTATAACATACTTTTGGATCGTCCATGGATTCATGATATGCAAGCAGTACCATCAACGTATCATCAATGTATCAAGTTTCCATATGATGGACAGGAAATAACTATACAAGCTGATTACAATAGTACCCAAACTTGTTCAAATCTTCGAGTAACTCAAGATGTCTTTTTGCCACACAATAGGGAAGCTCTTGCTATTTCTTCTTCCAATTTACAAGTCCAATTGCAAGAATTGACAAAGAATCTTGATACTAAGCTGAAGTTTAAAGATAAAGGGGTAGGTGAATATTCACTGTCTCTTTCCACTTTACCTCCTTCTCCGAGGTCACATGGGCAGCTGACCTTATCAAATCAAAAGATTGCAATAGCCTCTACATCCCAAGCTTCTGTGCCAATCACAAAGTTTGATGGACAATTCATTAGAGCTAATACCACTGAAGAAGCTGAAGATAGGGATATCCTAAATTGGCTATACAAAGATGAAGATGACTCTCTCTTGCACATTAAGTTACCTATAGAATAATATGGTAAGGGGTACGCTATCATGCAGAAGATGGGCTATGAAGGAAATGGTCCTATAGGAAAAAGAAGAGAAGGAATTGTGGAACCAATTCAACCGATTTCAAAGCATTCAAGTGATAAAATAGGACTTGGATATGGTAAAGATAAAGAAGAATCTACTTCACAGCAAGCACAATCAACTCATGAAGGAGGATCAATGTTAGATAGACCTCATGAATCAGTTTTCCAATTGCAGAATAGTTCAGATACTGATTCTAATGAATATGAATGGGATACCATTTATAATGATGAATTTTGGAGAGATAAAAAAATTGATACCATACGCAAATATGCACCTATTCTTATACAAGGAGAAGGCTCAAGGTCTCCACTTGATTTTGTTTTACAAAGCAATCATGACTCAAGTGAGGAAGAATCAGGTTCTAGCGAGATTGACAATTAACAGGAGAATACCATCATAGACCTTTTCTACCATGAGGATGATAACCATATCATGACTTTAACAATTCAAGATCTTACCCAACCTAATGATCCCATGCCTTTAGTTTATCCAGAACTTATTGATTGGGACATTGACGCACCTATCCACATTCCTACATTCCATGATGATGAGGATATTATAAATTTCCTTTGTTCCTCAGATGAAGAAAATAATTGTTTCATTCAAGAATTTCATACTCATGATTTTGATAAGGAGGGTGTCAAGTCTCTTAGCTGCAAAATAAATGAAATAAAAGATGGATTTATTGGTGAAAACGGAACAATGGCAGTGATAGATCAAAACAAGAGAAAAATAAAGAGCGAATCTGACAGTGAAAACCTTTTTGAGGCACTGAAGGATGAGACACTTAACACTCTTCCCAAGTATTATCATGAAAGATCTTCTATTTTGATCGAACCAATAGAATCAATCAACATAAGTACAACAGAGCAGCCAAAAATCTTACAACTTGCAGCATCATTAACAATTAAAGAAGTCCTAAAATTCATGGAATTCTTGAAGGAAAATCAAATCAACTTTGCTTGGTCATATGCTAATATGCCAGGGTTAGATCCTAATCTGATAATGCATCATTTATCTATTGAACCAGGGGAAAAACCTGTAAAACAAAAGCTCAGAAAAATGCATCCACATGTTGCATTATTGGTCAAAGAAGAATTAAAGAAGCTTTTGGATGTTGGATTCATTCGGGCTATTGATTATGCCGAATGGATTTCCAATATTGTACCTGTTTCAAAACCAGATGGAAAGATCAGAGTTTGTACAGATTTCAGAGATTTAAATAAAGCTTGTCCCAAAGATGACTTCCCTTTGCCCAATATAGATATGATTGTTGATTTAACTGCTGGCCATGCAATGTATTCATTAATGGATGGATTTTCAGGATATAACCAAATAAAAATTGCACCAGAGGATCAAGATAAAATAATGTTTACATGCCCTTGGGGTACCTATTGCTGGAATGTAATGCCATTTGGGTTAAAGAATGCCGGAGCCACTTATTAAAGAGCAATGACAACTATTTTCATGATATGATGCATACAATTATGGAAGATTATGTTGATGATTTACTTGCTAAATCTCACACACGAGAAGAACATTTAGAAATATTGTCAAAAATCTTTACCAGAATGGAGCAGTTCAATGTTCGACTCAATCCAAAGAAATGTGTCTTCGGTGTTACATCTGGAAAACTCCTAGGATACATTGTTTCAGAAAAGGGTATAGAGGTTGATCCAGAAAAAGTACAAGCTATAATGGACATGCCCCCACCACGAAATATCTGTCAACTTCAATCATTGCAAGGAAGATTATAGTCCATCAGAAGGTTTATAGCTCAACTGGCAGACAAAAGCTTGCCATTTACACATTTATTGCATAAAAATGTCTCATTCAAATGGGATGACAAATGTGAAGCAGCATTCAATCAGATTAAGCAATATCTTATGCATCCACTAGTTTTAATTCCACCTATTCCAGGAGAGCCACTCATACTCTATATTTCAACAATAGAAGTATCTTTGGGAGCATTGCTAGCACAAGAAGATTCTACAGGTAAGGAGAGGTCCATATATTATATCAGTAGAACCTTAACAAGACATGAGTTAAACTACAGTTTCATTGAAAAAGTTTGCCTTGTAGTAGTGTTTGCTTCTCAAAATTTGTGACATTATATGTTGGCTCATACAGTTAAGCTGATAACCAAGATTGATCCATTAAAATACCTATTAAGCAGAGCTACTTTAACAGGAAGACTTGCAAAATGGGTAATGATCTTAAGTGAGTTTGACATTCACTATGTAGATCGAAAAGCTATTAAAGGACAGGTCATTGCAGATCAGTTGGCTGAAGCTCCTTTACAAGAAGAAAATCCAATACATATTAAGTTTCCTAATGTAGATGTCTTCACAGCAACAATGCAGAGACCATGGACATTGTACTTTGATGGATCTTATACACAATATGGCTCGGGGGCAGGGATTATTTTTGTTACACCTGAAGGACATACCATTTCACGATCATATCGGTTGATCTTTCCTTGCACAAATAACATAGCTGAATATGAGGCATTGCTCATAGGATTGAAAATAGCTTTGGAATGGCGGATTATAGAGCTGCAAGTCTACGGTGATTCACAACTTGTCATTAATCAAATTAATGATGATTATCAAACCAAAGATGATAAGTTGCTACCTTATAAGAATATGGTGGATGATTATAAAAAGTATTTTGTGTCAATCAAGTTTTCACAAATACCAAGGATTGATAATAAAGCTGCAGACGCAATGGCTACCATTGCTTCTTTATTACAACTATCAGAAGATCAAATCAAGCATGAATTCTTAGTGGAACAATTGTTTTGTCCTGCCTATGATAATCCTGAGACCCAAGTTATATGTCATTTAACCGGTTCTGATTCACTTTTATATGGAAAGACTTATACCTACCTCAAAGATAACATCTTACCTTTGGATTTATCCCGAAATCAAAAAAGGAACTTTATACGCCAATCATCTTGTTATATTTTAATTGCCGACATCCTTTATAGATGTGGTCTTGATGGTACACTCCTTAGATGTCTTGAACCTGACGAATCTGAAAAAGCCTTACAAGAGGTTCATGGTGGTATTTGTGGAACTCATTCGAGTGGTTTGACCTTAGCCAAGAAACTTGTCAGAATGGGATATTATTGGCCTACTATGGAGAAAGATTCTTTTATTTTTGTCAAGAAGTGTTCTAAATGCCAGATTCACGGGAATCTCATTCATGCACCTGTGCAGGAATTGCAACCTTTCACTTCAACATGGCCTTTTTCTCAATGGGGACTAGATCTTGTTGGTAAAATACATCCTTCATCATCAAATGGACATAAATTTATCATCACAGCTACGGAGTATTTTACAAAATGGATTGAAGTTGTTCCTCTGACCACAGTGACTGGTAAACAAATATCTTCATTTATCTTAAATTACATTATTTGTCGATATGGAATTCCTAATTCTATTATCACTGATAATGGAAGGCCTTTCAAGAATCAAGATGTGGATGAACTTTGTGAAAAATTTCACATCCAACACAGGTTCTCTACACCTTACTATCCATAGGGTAATGGTCAAGTAGAAGCTTCCAACAAAACAATCTTGAAGATCTTGAAGAAGACAGTAAATGATGTCGGGCGTGATTGGCATGTCCAATTAAATCCAGCTTTATGGGCATGTAGAACAAGCATTCGCACACCAACGGGAGCTACACCATATGCTTTGGTCTATGGAGTAGAAGCAATCTTTCCATTAGAGGTTGAAATACCTTCACTTATGGTTTCACTCAAGGGATTGATAAGTGATGAGGATTATAAAATATCTCACCTCCAAGAGTTAGAACTGTTAGATGAAAGACGTCAACATGCAGCTGACCATTTGAAAGGTTATCAACAGATTATGTCTCGTAGTTATAATCACAAAGTTAAACCATAGACATTTCAAGTGGGTGATTTAGTACTAAGAGAAAATCCACGTAATCAGCAAGACAAAGAAAAGAAAGGGAAATTTGAACCTAACTGGCTTGGTCCATTTGTCATCATTGCAGCATACGGTTCTGGTGCATATCAGTTATCTATGTCAGAAGGGGACCTATTTGAAGAACCGATCAATAGTATTCATCTGAAGAAGTTTTATGTCTAAAAAGTCCTGAAAATATCAAAAAAATCATAAAAAGTCCTAAAAAAATCAAAAAAATCATAAAAAGTCCTGAAAAAATAAAAAAATTTAGAAAAATCCTAAAAAAGTGCAATAAAGACAAGTGGTGAAAACCTAGTAAACAGGTGCTACTCGTGATCAAAATGGGCTCCTCCATTTATTAGTTTATGTCTTGTTTTCACTTTTGGCATTATCCATTCATATATATCATTTGTATATATCTTTCATATCCATATCATATGATGGGGGTCCTTATCTTTCATCATGGCTTGATGAAATTTGTACATGTACATACTCTTTAGGTTGTGTTTACACTGGGGAAAAAATGTAGAAATAGACAAACAAGAGAGGGGCAATGAGGTTTTTGAACGTCACAAACAGATATAAAATAGTTTATCAAAACATAACAAATATGATCATATCAAATCAACCACAACGTGCTTTTCAATGCCAATTGTCATAAAAAACAACATGATTTGAATGATTATTGAAACAAGAACATCAATGATGATAACTAGTTTGGATGATCTTAATCTGAATAAATGTTTGAAATATTTTAAGCAAGATTTGAATGGTTTGATTTTTCTATCATATCTCTGGAGCGATTCAATGATGTACTGAACTAGAAAAGCAAGGAAGGAGTATGATTTTTATTTGTCTGCTGTTTGTGAGGAAATCATTAGTACTATGCAAATTGGTCGTGAGACATGCTCTACTATGTACCATGGATGACATTTTGGAATTTGCATGGGAAATGGGTTAACTCTTGTCTGTTTATGCAAGCAATACTCAGGTCATCTCGGTTCAATTATACCTAGATGCTTGTATTAACTTGCTATATTAAAAATCATGAAAGCAATACTCAGGTCATCACTGGTGCTAACATACCCTTTGATGCTTGTATTAACTTTCAACATTTCAAAGCTCTATGATGATACAAAAATCATGAATAAGCTCTCCAAATGGCAATATTGTATGAATGTTCTGCATGGTTAGTATAGATTGCATTCATGTTAGAATCTGCATTTTGCATTTATAAATTTCCCAAAAAGCTGGCAAAAAATAAAATGGTTTATATCTTTTCGAATACATGACTGAGTATATTTTGACATTCACAAAAAAAACATTTCATACATTATTTCATACATATTTGCATCATAAATCACAAAAATAAAGCATACATCATATACATCATAAACATATACATTCATTCATCAAATAGATTCATCTCATAAATCATGTATACATATATATATCATAACCATGAAACCATCATATCATACACATCATATAGAAACATTTATATCATCATAAATTATCGCTGCATTTCATATATCTCAAAAATGAATGTCAAAATGTACAAGGATGTCAACTATAAATGATATAACATCATCAAAAATGAGATCATTTCACGGTGTATACAAAATGTCTTAATAGAATATCATGAAAATATCATCTACAATGCACTAGGCAGTGCTATCCTCTGATGGAGCTAGTTTGGGACCTGTACCACCTGTCCCTGATGGACCTGTACCACTTGCCCCTGATGAACCTGCACTACCTATCCCTGATGGCCCTCCTGGAGGTAAAGGCTGTGTCACACCCCTGCTGGTAGTACGAGAACAACTATGGGTAGACCGTGACTGAGCATAACTCTCCCTCCGCTTAGGTGGAACCGCATCATGATATCTAGTCCGGTAAAACTCAGCCTCTCGGGTGGCTCTAGTAACCTCTCTCATCATATCACCAGTCAAGGTGCTAGCTACTACTCTCTGTAGGCTATCTGCCAAAGCAATGGCTTGCTCACCTCGCTGTCTCACTGTATCCCTCTCAGCAGTAACCGAAGTCAATTGTCCTTGCAACTGTGAAATCAAGGCTTGTGCCTATGCTAGCTGAGTCTACAAACTCTGTATTGTACTTTGTAAAGAGGATAGCTGATATGATACTGCTGGATCTACTGATGAGGATGGATCTATGTGTTGCATCTATGATCCACCTCTGCCACCTCTCCTACCACCTCTCCTACCCCCTCTATCATCGCCTCTACCTCCACCCTCCTCATCATCACCCCCCTCATCATCTCCTCCACTCTCCTCATCATCACTGTCCTTTGAATCATCATCGTCTGACCCTGAGTCTCTTTGTCATCGTCTCTATGCAGTAATAGGAGCAATTGCCTCATTAGGATCAAACATACGTGGTGCCAAATGCTCTAGGACATACTGGAAATACTCTGGTGTTGTCCCTGCGTCAAGGACATCCACTCGATAATCCCACATCACCACTCCTAAACTGGTGAATTCTGCCACCCCTGTCTCATAGGAAATCTGTGGACCCCACACTGCAAGCTCTGGCTGTCGTCACGCATAAATGGCCGAACCCACAGGCATACCCTGAATCCGACCAAACTGTCGACATACTCGTCCAACAATAAATCTCTCAATAATCCATGGAGTACGCCCAATCAAAAATCTGGAAGTACATACATACGACATCTCCCTCGCATCCTCTAGCCATGGCTCACAATCTAAATATGGTCTCCAGCATACTATATCCAGACTATCCAAAAGCCGCTGCCAATACACTAGTTTTCCCAGTCTCGGCTGAGCAATAATATGAGTGTATCTCCATCTGTACGATCGACCAGTTGGTCGCTGTCCTCGAGTCAATGGACGTAAAATAGCAAAGTGCTCCCATGCCCATATCTGTAGTAATGAGCACCCAACAGCAAAACTCCAGCCTCTACCGTATACAATATGATGTAACTCATCATATAAGTGGGCTAGCATGCATGTACCCCACACATACCATGTCCCTTGCATCACCATACTCTCCAAAACATGACCCCACCCGATCGCGAACCCCTTCGACCTATGTTCGGGGCATAACACACCTCCAATAAATCCTGCAAGTACAGCTAGTAAAGGCGGGTATGTGTCTGTCATCTCAGCCCATGGGATGAAATATCCGGTGATCTGATCATCTCTGAATATCCGTCTCAAAGAATCAGTGCCTCCAACCTCTCGGCTATCAAATACAACTATCTCACCCATCATTGGGATCCGTAAGATGCAATATACATCCTCAGGGGTCACTGTAATCTCTCCAGTCGGTAAATGAAATGTGTTGGTGTCACTATGCCACCGCTTTGCAAGTGCTGTCAATAGATCCCTGTTGAGGCGAACCTCAGGTATGTCAAGTAATGAACTCAATCCACATGCATCAATCACATCTCGATCTAACTGTAACAGATGTGGAATCAAACTCCATGTACTCGGGAAGGCCTCCCATGACTGTAAAACGCCCAATCTCTCCTGTTGACACATCATCAAAGCAAAATCAATATCCAATCATCACAATTTATCAATAAAAAAAATCAATCAAAATATTTGTTTTTCATCATCATGGAACACAAATATATCCAAATCATGTTTGTTTTTAACAACCTTAGAAGCAAACAAATCAATCAAGCTATTTGTTTTTCATCATCATGGAAAGTAGATAATCAAAATCATATTTGTTTTTAACAACTTTAAAAACAAATCTATCAGTTCTTATTTGTTTTCCAACAAACTTTGAGAACAAATTTATCACTCACGACAACAGTCAATCAAGGGCACTACAGAAATCTTTATATACGCTACAATATCAATGGCACTACAAAACTAATCATGGGCGCTATAGAATTTATCAAGGGCGCTACAAGATCACATGTGCTATAAAATATATCAATAGCGCTACACTTTTTATCAAATGCGCTATGAAATTGAATGCGCTACAAAAATGATCAATAGCGCTACAAAATCTATCAAATGCGCTACGAAATTAAATGCGCTACAAAAAATATCAAATGCGCTATGAAAATCCTTAATGGCGCTAAAACATCAAATTTTTCACATAAACATTGAAATATGTGCCACGAAAGAAATTTTTTCAAAAAGCAGGAGTTTCACGAGATACATACCGGACGTCCATAGTGCGCTGGCCGCTGATGTCGTCAGATACGCTTGAAACGGTGCTGGTGAACAAGAAGTGCCATTTTTTCTCACTCAGAGCTCAAAAATTTGCAAATTTTATTAGGTTAAAATGGAAAATGACATGGAAAATGACATTTTTAACCTATATAATGGTAAAATTGGGGCATTTTATCACATTTTAACATAGCAGGGGCAATTTATTCATCAATTTTTCATTTCACATCTTTCTGGGTAAATTTCTTCACATCATTATTTTCAAACGA
The DNA here is from genome assembly GCA_007258455.2 of Sequoia sempervirens. Lineage (NCBI taxonomy): Eukaryota > Viridiplantae > Streptophyta > Pinopsida > Cupressales > Cupressaceae > Sequoia > Sequoia sempervirens. The sequence goes on from VDFB02193867.1 coordinate 427,014,244, forward strand.
TGAATCGACATCTTCAAAATCATAAAAATAAAAAAAACCCACAAAAATCTTAAAAAAAAAAAATCAAAAAAATCACAAAAATTCAAAATATTATCGATTCATCATTCGCGGGGGCATATACCTATCAACTTTTTGACAGTCAACATTTGAGGCAACTTTCAAAATTCTTTGAAGCAATGCGTAAAACACATCACTTCAAAGAGGGGCAAAATGTATACACCTAAAAATGGTCACATCACATTGTCTGGTAATTAATTAAATATTTTTAATATTTAATTAAAATTTTCAAATTCCATCTGAGTATAAATAAATTTAAATAATTTATTTATATTTGTTCATTCTTTCATTTTGATTAAATAAATAAGTTTATTTAATCATCTTTGCGTATTCATTTCTTAATTAATTAAATAAACATTATGATTTATTTATATTAATTATCAATAATCTTGACTTGGATATTTTATTCAAATAAAAGATTAAATATTCCTCTCTTTTAAATATATTCTTCTAATATCAATTCATAATTAAATATTTCTAAAATATTTAATTAATTCTTCTAAAGTCACATTATAATTAAATATTACAAAATATTTAATTAAATTTGCTATAGTGCAAAAAAAAAATAAAATTCAATAAATAAAATTAAATAAATTTATTTATTTATTTAATTTGAGGATTATCTTCAACATCCGTGGAAGCAAACGGTCAAAACAGAAAAATTAATTTTCTCTGTTTCTGTGCAGGCTTGTTCCCATGGGTTGAAGATAGGAATCCTTTCTTCTCTCCAACCTTCCAACCTCTTCCATCTTCTTCTCAACCTCTCCATCTCTCACCTTTCAATTCCACCAGACAATCTTACAGCCGTTGATCCTTGCCAGCCAGGATTGTGCCTGCAAAAAAACTATAAATAAGACTACCGGGTATTCCAAATCATATAGAAGCTTTCAGTAAAATAACTATAGCCAAATTGCAAGTAGTATAAACTTTTTTTAGCATCATAGCATTAACATAGCATAGAATTATGTCATATCAATTCCATATCATAGCATCTTCCGTTTACAGCCCCTGTGCATAATCCAGAACCCCTGTTCATATCCGTTAGCATTTTCACATTCACTATGCATATAGGATAGAATTTTATTTGCATACTCATTCTGTAGTAGCCATTTGGGGAAGCTGAGCTTACACAAATCTGAGAGCGGCAGCTTTGAACGAATCTCTAAAGATAGAGGAAGATGGAATGCCTCTGAGGAAGTTTTATTTCTTTGCTTAAAATTAAATCAATTAGTAATTTCTTCAGTATAATGTTCCATTAAATGTGTGTTTTGTTTTCAATTAGATTACATATTTTAACATACACAGCATCTTCATGTGATATATTTTTTGGGATCATGTTTTTAATGTGGGCTCTGACATTAAGCCCATCTTAACAGTCCCCTTCAGAGGAGAAGATTTCTTTATAGGAAAGAAAAAATTGGTTCAAGATCTCATCTTGGCTTGAGAGGAGAGCTCCATTGTGGTTGATCTGGTCTATTTTCTCTCTAACACCTTTGTCTTTTAGATACCTGAAAAGGAATTTTGAACCTTTATCACCATTTTTAAGCTAGTTCAGTTTGGCTCTAACTTTAAGACCCTATATTTTGTGGCCTTAGAGTCTTCTCAATATATTTTTTAACCATATTTCAAGTTCCTCATCAAGTTTTTCATTTAGGGGATCATTTTGAATGTTGGCTTTTTCCCTCCACAACTCATCCTAAAGGTAATTTTCTTCCCTCCTTTTTTCCAAGGCTTGTTGTTTTCCAATTATTTGGCAGAGAATTCTCCACCCATTGCCATTTTTTTCCCACCTTTCAATTGACCCACCTACTCTTAACATCCATTTGTTTATCTCACTAAGTGTGTTAATTGCATCCTTGCAGTCATCATTCTTTAGAAGGCTAACATTTAGAATAAAATTTCGCCCTTTTTTTGACACATTTTCCTTAGTACAGTTGAGGATCAAGGATGCTTTTATGGGGTGATGATCAAAGAGGGTATAAGGATAAACCTCCACACTTTGTCCTTCACTTAATAGGGTGAAGTTGAATCAATCTTTGTTTGCATAAAATCTATCAAGCGTGTTGTTTGGACAAAACTGAGGATCAATATTGGGGATAAACTATCCTTTTAATTCTATCAAATTGGTTTATATAAATGAATCAATCCTTGGTAATTTCTTTTTGACTTCCTCAGTTTGTTCCTTAATGTCAATTCAGGGATTGCAAGCTTATGAAAGGTGTTGTGGTTAATACTAAAGGGGTGAAAGTAGCAAGTTGAGTGGGGATGAAATGCAAAACAATCAAATCTAAATGCTTTAAAAGAATAACAAAAAAGAACACTCTTAAATTGTACTCCTAAAGTAAACCTTTTGAAACCATCAAATGCTTTAAATTAACAACTCAAATACAATCCTTTAATGTATATATAAGATCTTGCTATCCAATTCAACTCTGATTAAACATTATTGGTTCTATTTAAGATTAAAAGACTCTTGAATTCACAATAGTTTGCATTGACAAAATTCTAGGAACATGAACTGTCACTTCCTAGCAACATGAGCTTTGTGCAGGTGACAAGAACTCTATGCAGGCGACAAGAATTGCAATATTCCAAAACTATACAAATTTCTACAACTACAGTCTTATGAAATAAATAATTTAAAACCAAACTAAAAACATGTAATCAAAAAATTACTCAGACATTTTAATAAATAAGAGAAACCACAATATTAAATTAAAATACATAATATATAAAAATTAATGTCACCACCATTTCAAGAGAGTTGGCCCTCCTCTCCTTCCATGAGGTGACAAATAATTTGTTGTAAACTCCTGAAGACTTCAAACCAGTTGTTGTATTATTTCTTTTCTAAAAAATATTACATCTCCCTTCTCACGCCATTTCTTATACATTATATAAGGAATGAGGTATTTACTAAATGACATAATTCTTCCCTATAATCTCTCCACAAAATTAGATCGCAAATGAGAGAATCATGTATAGAATCATGTATAGAATCATGTAACTAAGATATTCTTAACATGGCACCTTTGTTTGGTAACAAAATAACCAATATATCAAATTGGTTTTAACATAACAATAACATGGACATTTATTTTTTGTCTCATGTCCACAATAATAGGGATCACAAAAGTTTTTTATGGCCACCAAATATCACGTTTAGTTTATGACCATTACAATATAATAATTTGTTATAACAAAAGATTAAAATGTATCTTATCAAATATACTGAAAAGTGTTTATTTATTTTTTCAACATAATGGTAGCAAATATTAGTAAATACAATCTAATATTTATTATTCACATATTTTATCTAAAAACTAAATTAAATATTACTTATATATATTTAATCATATGCAACATAAAGGTGGTAAAACAAAATGATAATCTAAGGAAATGAAATATGAAGATGGGTATAAAGTATATGAGAAAGGTTAAAAGATGGAATAAAATGGAATGTGAATTGCTCTCATTCCCCAACTTAGCACATTGCACATCCTCGTTCAATCTTTATTTCTAAAAGGTTTTGATTTGAACTAGTGACCATTTGATCTATGACTTGTACCTTCTTCACCTTTGACTATTATACCTCATGCTTAATTTCATTTCTCGTTTTTATTGGCCCCTCTTCATAACAAGCTTTCAAGGATTTTCTTTATTTTTTAGCTTACAATTTTTCTTTTCGTTTTCAATATTCATACCTTCCTCCAAATTTTTATGTTTTCCATCATTTTTTATTTTCTCCATTTTTTTCATTTTTCCCTCTTTTCATCACTTTTTCCATAGGATTTTTTTGTGATAGAGAAAAAAATTCCTAGGAAATACCAATTTCACAGACACCTTCAGAAACGAGAGATGCCAATTCTTTTTCACCGAAGAGAAAATATGTTGAATATGAGATGATTATATTACACAATGTACAACCTTTTAAAGGCATGACAATGCATAGATGGGTGAGAAACTTCCCAACACAGGAAAAAATACCTGAGAGTAACTAAATGCAAAATTATTCTAAGCCTAAGTAAACTTAAGTAAGTAAATATAATTTACTCTAACACCCCCCTTAAGTGCAACTTAGGGAGAATGAAAATGCAATATGTAGTATGGGTCCCGGCTACACAAAAATGTTAAGTACCCATTTACAATGCAAAAAAAGAAATATGTCACAACTAGAGAAAAGGAGAAAAACCTTGTGGGAAAAAACCCCTCTCCAAAAGAGAGAGAAAAAAAGAAGAAGAGATGATGCATGTATTAAGGAATCAATCATACCCCCCAAGTACTACATACATTAGATATATACAATCAATGACCCCCCCATAGGAGGGAAAGCAAGAGATATCATATCCCCCCATAATGAAGAACCTCTAGTGCCAATGAAGTATGCCTAAAAAAAAAGATGATCCAATTCCTACAAGCAACACCTCTTCCCTTAGGATGAAACAATTCCACTAGATGAAGAAGGAACCACTCCTTATCAAACTAAGAAGGGGAAGGAAGAATCCAAATACAAAAATCCATTACATGATCATTGATCAAACACAACCAAGAAATGTGATAGATCAAGAGAAGGCACAACCAAGTCAACCTCCAAAAATAATCAGAGAGAACCAATTGACATGCTGCAACTATCATCAAAGAGGAGAGAAATCCCCTCAAGTGAATCTCCCAATTCTACAAGGTGAGTCTCTACAAACAAATCAAAGATGCCTGCTAAGTACTCCTCCAACAAAACAAGATTTGGGGGATCAAAGATAGCCTACTGCTTTGAAGGATCAATATCTGAATCAACAGGAATAGTGTCATCATGAGTTTGAAGTACCCCAAAATGCAGATGACCAATATTACTATCAACACTGGAAAAGGGTGTGTGAGGTACATAGTCATCCTCGTTAACAAAGTGGGAGAAGCTATACAGTTGAGACTCATGATCAATAGTACCAACAACAATGAGTTTACTAGAATTAGCTTCTCTGATAAACATAAAATCAACTGTAAACTCCACAGTCTTAGGGACTTCACCATGTGCTATATGGTATATAGACAAAAGATTTGTGTGCAACTCTAGAATTCATAATACATCCCAAAAGCAGCCATCACCTATGTTAATAGTGCCTATCCCCTGAACATCCAACAACTTATTGTTACCCAAAAAAAAATTGGAAGTGTTAAAGGGGTGCAAACCCATGAAAGGATAGGGTGAAGAACTCATGTGGTGAGATGCACCAGAATCCAAAAACCATATGTCACACCAAGAATCAATTGCAGAAGTGACTAGTGCATCTCCTTTACCCTTGTAGTGCTTATCTTCTTTACTGTTTGCAATGCCTGCACTACCAGACTGTGTGGGCTTGGTGGATGGATCAGATGAAGATGGAGAGGCTATAGAAGGAGTCACAAAAGATGGTAGTGGGATATTTTTTTTCTGGAGAAGGTGGGACAGATCATCTATCTTCTTTGTGTAACAATGATCCTCATCGTGCCCCTTCTTTTTATAGTATACACAATTGAGTTTCTTCTTCTTTGGATTTTCTTCTTTTGCAGTGGTGGGAGTATCATTTGACTCTATTTTAGGTTTAGGTTTCTTCTTCCCCTTACTTTGTGAGCCATGTGCAACCAATGCATGACTCGTAGAGACCCCCTCCAACTAGGCAAGTTTTGCTTGTTTCCTTGTTAACAGTCATAAAAGGTATCAAAGAGGGCATATAGAATGCACTACCTAAGGCATCCATTATGGAGTAAAAGGTAGAGGAAAACAAAGTAAAAGGACCTCTCAATTTTGACAATATCAAGAAGATAGACTCCTTATCAATTTTGGTCTTTCCACATCCTGCTAGTTGTGACCTTACTAATTTGAATTTTACTAGGAAGTCATCAATAGTAGGAAATGCTTCAAGAATAAGAGAATTTAACTCATCCTCCAATTGCAATGCGTGAATCTCACTAACTTGACCAAATAGGTTTTCTAACTTATCCCATATTTCTTTAGGTGTACCCAACTCATCAATATGGAAAAGATGACTATCTAAAAAATTGAACTTCATCAACCCCATAGCTTGGTCACATTTATTTTGATGGTCAAATATTTCACATTCTTTGGTGAGAGAAGGTTGGGTAGCATTTAGGGTGGACCACAGACCCTGGGATTGAAGCAATCTACAAATTTTCATTTTCCAGGTGTGGTAGTTGTGGGGAGTTAATAATTCAATGGTTGGAGGGGGATCCATGATAAAATTGCACTAGCACACTAAAAAAAAATCTCCAATAAGCAGCCTCTAAAAAATTATTTTTCACCACTTTGCAAAAATGAATATCTCCAAGTAAAAAACTAATTTTTGGAAAAAATTGAGCGAAAAATTAAGCACCTTATCTTGCAATCCAATTAGGGGGAACTAGGTAGACACTCCATAAGGTGCTAAGTCAGCAACTCCAAAGGGTCCAATACACCAACACCTTGGGCGTGAGAGCTTCCACAAAGACTCCATGTGATCCTTTTCTCAAAATAATACATGCAAGGAAAACGTATATAAAGAGACAAAGCATTTCCTCATAGCCAATGTGGGATTAAAATCCTAGTGAAATGCTCAACAACCCAACATGGAGAGGGGGGCCCACTACGCAAACCCTAAATATTTCAATTTACAAACTTTATAAAATATAAAGTTTGTGTTGCTTGCCTCCAAAGATCAAGTTTGCGGTCTTAAAAAAACATAGCCTAGATTTTTCAAATGGCAAATGAAAATTCCTCATCAAAGGAAATTTGTGCCTTTCACACAATAGTAGATAGAGGTCTTGAAAACTAGAGAAAAATGATGCCTCTAGGATCTACATTCACCAGGTCTCCATGTTAAAATAGCACCTCCAACAAGGAAAAAAATGATTCACCTCTAGTCAAAAAGGAATCGGGCCTTTCAACAGGTAAACCACCTCTAATGATTTGAATTTGCAACGCCTTCAATTAGGAAAAAAATGCCACAGCACCACAATATGGGCCTTCAAAGAAAATGATCCTCCACACTTCTCCAATTGCCAAGTCTCTTCAACTAAGAATGGTGGTAGGAAAAAATGGTTTGTAGAATAAATTCCTACAAAAGGAAAATGTGCCTCCTTCAATGGAAATAACTCGTTTAGAGAATGTGTGCCTAGGGGTCTCCTTTGAAGTCTCCAAAGTGAACAACTTTTATCAAGGCCCACAAAAGCAACAAGCAAACACGTTCCTCTCACTTTAAATCACACATCCTCTAGATGGAATGAAATAATCAAGAAATGAATGAGGTAATTTTGAAATTTTTAAAAAAATTCAAATGTCGAAAAAAATGATCTCCAGCCACAAATCTTTGACAAAAACTCTCAGGGAAGATACTGCAAACTAGGAGGCTATAATACCATGATAGGCAAACAAATTCCCAAGAAATACCAATTTCACAAACACCTTCAAAAATAAGAGAATCAAATGCTTTTTCACTAAAGAGAATATTTTTAATATGAGATGATTATATTACACAATGTACAACCTTTTAAAGGCATGAAAATGCATAGATGGGTGAGAAACTTCCCAACATGGGAAAAACTAGCCAAGAGTAACTAAATGCAAAATTAATCTAAGCCTAAAAAAACTTAAGCAAGTAAATTTAATTTACTCTAACATTTTGAAATGCTATATATAGGAGATATAATAAACAAATTATCTCCATAGTCATGAGCTATATGAAATGGGTTAAATGATAGACAATATGAATGATTATGAAGGGTGAAAACAATGGATGCTATGATGGGATTATTAAGGATAATGATGGTTGAAAAGATAGGTAATAAGGATGACAAACCTCCCCACAACTTAAAGGGTTGACCGTCCTCGGGAAATAAGGAGAGGATTATTTTGAATGTTGCTTTATATGATTAATATAATAAGAAATATTAATAAAATTAAGAGATAAAACAAGGAAAAATAAAATTGATTGTTTTACCAACTTTCTTGTCCATCTATGCCAAGTTTGAGTAGCCATAGTATCTCAGCAATGTGAATCTCCAAGATGGAACCAAAAACTATAACGGTGAATATTCAAAAAGGAACCAAAAACTATGATAAAGATGGCTTCCACACCACACATGAAAGATCTACATTAGAATGAAGCATTATGAAACAAATTAATAGTAGCAGATTCTCATTGTATTGTTGTTAACACCTCAACTAAATGTGTAACTCTTGTTATAAGTGATCAATGCCATATTGACCATAACAAACTAGAGCACAAGTGAGTGACAAGAGGTTCTAGGAGGAACTCAGGAAATCACTAAAGAAATAGAGTATACCTGCAAAATGATTAGCCCATGCAAATTTTTTCTTTGTCTTTTTTCATTTTTTTCACTTTTTCTCTTTTTTTTTCATGTTTTTCATTTTCAATTTTGATAATGACAAGTGACCATTGACAAGCTAGTTTTCAATTACTTACCGCTTAGTGGCGTTGTGAAAATAATTTTCACCACTAATAATTTTATTCAACTACAATCCGCCATAAGCTAGTTTTCAAATTGTAGTTGTCTAACAATGCCTAAAGGTTTTCATTGTTAGAATTTATTGATTTTTTCTTTTTTTTTCTTTTCTTCATTTTTTTCAATTCTTTTTCATTTTTTTTCATTTTTTCATGTTTTTCATATTTTAAGATAACTTGAATATAATGAACAAAGAGAAGTAACCACTTATATGGATGTTGAAGTGACACCATCCAAAACCTATGTTCCTTCTATGAACCCACAAAAAGTCATTGCTAAAACTGGATTGTATGTAGAACTTGAAACGATGACCAACAAGAAAGATACCTCCATCAAGTTTGACTATGCATAGTTCATAGCACCATTGCTACAAATGATCTTCATCCATTTAGCTCATGTCACCATAGCTAAAATTTGGCTATAGAACTTTGGGATATATTCCCACTCACTTGGTTGAAAGAATTAGTCACAATGGCTGCAATCTTTGAAAGACACATTGTTCTATGATGACCCATTTGAAACAAATCATATCAACATCTCATGAAGCTATGCCACCCTTTCCTTTTTAAGCATGATATTTTTCCATACAATAGTAGATAGGTGGATACTCATCTCTATGATGAAGTGTGATGATTTGCATTAGTGTAGTATGCTAAACGTTCATTGTAGTAAATTTCCTAAGTTTTACTATTCAAGTAAATAAAAAATTTGTAAGAAGCCATTGCAATAAAAATATATATTTTCTTTATTGAAAATATATGAACAAAGATTCTATACAACATATAATAAGGATTTTCTTTCCATTACAATACTTCACAAAGTACATTATTCCAAGAAAGTACAAACAACATACATAGCTACAATGAGCTTCATGACATAAGATATAGATGGTCTAGGAATCCACCTTTTAAAACCTTGGTCCTTTGTCACTTGCTAAGGAGGAGAAGCATCACACAAGTTCTTTTCTACCAACCATGGACTCATATGCGGTCCCCCACACATCTATCAATGATAAATGGCCCTTCCCTTCGACAAAGGTATTGGTTGGGTAACCTCATACAACATACCAATCTTAGTGTTGTATCAAACATGACTAGGATTTATAACCTACACTAAGTAACTCTCATGCATTTTAGTAGACACAGTAAACTGATAATGGAGTCTCAGCTTACACACTATTCCTAGTAGAGTCATCAGACACCACCACTACTTTGTCCAAAGTATTCTCACTTAGTATAATTGAGCAATGGTCTACCATTCACCTAAACTATGGCAAGCTCATTTTTACTTAAGGCCATTATATCTATGCCTAGGTAATCCCTCTCCACAACCAAGATACTCCCCAGGATAACCTAACTTTCAAACACAACCTAAGGTAACATAACTCAATAAGCAAAGTGAAAGTTCCCTCCCTTCATTGGACAACATTCCTAGGAGTAATCTACTAGCCATTTAGCATAAATAACTATCTAGTATTGAGCATAATCTAAGCTTGTCTATGTTTGATCATATCTAGTATAATAATGATACCTATGATAAACATAATCTCTTTCCCTTGACTACAAATGTTTAGTATAATAATACCCAAGAAAAACAATCTCTCCTATCATGGAGCACTTACAAACAATGCACAAACAAGTAAATAGCCTCTTCTTTTCTTTTCAAAGTAAATATGACTTCTATGTACTAGCATGTTTAACTCAAACAATCAAGACATAGTATATTCAAAATAAGTTCATAAGAAGTAGAATATCCTCATGCCTATTTTATAGCTTTCCAACTCGACTAGATGCAGTCTCAAGACTATAGAACAACAACTCTTTTCAACAAAGACTCACAACTTCTTATCTCTCAAGTTGGTAATTTATCCTTCTCAAAAGATAACTATAACTTTCTTAATTCTCAAGAATCTCTTTCACTAATTGGATAGAATATTTCTAATAATATAGTACACTAATTTGTAGATTAGGTTTACAAGAAATAACACATAAAAGAGTGGGAATAAGATGTCCCAAATAAATAACTCTTTCTTGCTATATTATAGCAAACAAGCAATTGCTTTGCCTACAATCTAGGCATGAAAATGATAGCTACAAACATGCAAGGAAACACCACTATCACAACATAGAAAGGTGGTGAATGAGTAAGCAAATACTCAACTTGATTACCAACAAATTGACCCAATTCATGACAACAATTAGAAGAATAAATCAACTTCCATGTGATAGAATACAAATGCAGACTTCTATGACAAGCAGACTCAAAGGTGGCATGATTTAACAATGAAGAGAAATAGTCAATAGCCAAATCTTGCCATCCCAATTTGTACTGACTTATTCCATGCTAAGTGTAAACCCTAATCCTAATACCTGCAAAACACAACAAATGAAATACATTAGGAGATCAAATGCAAGCAAGAACAAGGATTCCCCATGAAATCCATTAACAAAACTCAAAATAGGAATGAAGAGAAGAAGATAATGAAAGAACAAGAAAGTAGATTAAATCCTATTGAAAGCAATGCAAACTCTTGATTCCATGGGGGAATTGGTGCCAATTTGATGTGAAAATTAGCCCTTTCCCAACTCCAATGATGCAATGTTGATATATGATGAAGAGTGTTGATGAGTGATCCACTTTTGTGAAGATTCAAATGTGCTCCAAGATGAAAACCTACATAACCTAGCTATGGATGGATGAATCTTGCAAATGCTTGAAGATTAATTTGAGTAGAGTAAGTTTACTCAAATTGTGGTTGATTCAAATGAAGGATGAGCTCTTCATTTATAGAATGATAAGATGGATGAATGTCCAAATTTGATCAATGTGGGACTAACATTCAACCAATGGCAAGGTGCCACTTGTCAACATGTGAATGGAGGAAGCTTGAGCACATTTTTTTCCATGTGCAAGTTTGAAATTTGAATTTGATGAGATGACATGTTTAGGGGGGATGAAAAATGCAATAAATGCCAAGTGGGAGACATGTAAGAGACAATGTAAGAGCCTTAAATGCTCTGTTGGATGGACAAGTCTTTTTGGGGGGAGATTTCAAATTTGAAGAATATTCCACCTTTGATGCCTTTTTTGAATGAATATAGGTGATTTATAAATAAATTAAATTGATTTTCATGTGCAAGTTGCAAAATCTAGAGGATTTGAGTGATTAGGATTATCATTTTGACTTAGATTTTAGGATTTAAATAAATCAAAATGAGAGAAGAATGATTAAGACTTAGTTAAATAAATATTTTGATTTATTTAACCAAAAGGGGTGATGTTAGATTAAATTAGATAAACATTTAATTTATTTAATTTAATTAGATGAACTTAAAAAATTTAATCAAATAATATGGATTATTTAATTAAATAAAGATACGAAGATGAAATGATCTAGCTAATTAGAGACGATGATTTAATTAAATTGAGGGATTTATTTAATTAAAAAGGGAATTATGACGAATTTAATCAAATAAGGCTATTCAATTAAATGGTTAGATAGAGGGATGATTCAGGATGAAATGATGTAAGTAGATCAGGATCAAGTGTGCAATATCAATCTGCATATTTTTGATGTCTACACTAAGTGTAGACTCATAAACTCATTTGATTTTGACAAATTCATTAATTTTTTGGAGCATTCAATAGCTATTTTAATAGTCACACCAATTTGTGGTTTGTTTTTTGACCAAACTTGTCCAAGATGAATTAAGACACCAACTTCTTCAATATCAACTTAAATGTTAAAGAAAATTGCAGATTAAAGAATGACAACAAAGACATAAATCGGCTTATGAATACAATCATATTCATTTCCAATTTTTAGCTATTAAGTCACCCAAGATTATCAACTATAAATCCAACGTATTAAGCATTATAATCAGTTGCCATTTATTTTTTGAAATAGTCGATTGTAAAGTAAATGATGTTTAGATAAAATCACCACGTATATATATATGCGTATTCATATATATGTATATGTTTTATGTATATTTATATTATCATAAAGTAATAAAGCATGTAAATATACTCAAAATGCAAGAGTATATCAACTTAGCAATCACATTATCATATTGAAATATCAATTATGTATATACATACCACTATATACATGTATGTAGATGTATCAATATATTCGCGTGATCATATCCATTTGCTACCAAAATGGTGCAGGGGCACCATAGAAGTTCAATTTCCAAGTTTTGTCAATTTTGGTTTTGTAATTGGTTTTAGGAAAGTTTTAGGTTTTTTCATATAAATAAGGTCATGTTAGACCATTTTGTTATGTAATAAATCATTTTAGTTGGTTTTGGGGTCATTTAGGAGTTCATGTTGCATATTTGTCAAAATGATGTAAAATTGCAAAAGTGCGATATTGAAAAGTTACAAAAAAGTTCAAAATGGGAATACCAACAGTTAAGTTGGTTCAAATGGAAGTTGAGATGGTTTGAGTCAGTTGGGAAGTTTCCTTCTTGAATTTTTTTTTTTGTATTCATGATGTTTTGGTCGATTGGATGGTTGGTTGTTCATTTTGGAAGAAGAAATCAATAAAAAACTCTTTATTTTTTTGTTTTCTTTGCAAATTTGCTACTCCTAGAAATTGTACAGATCCATACAATACAATAAGGGAATAAATCTTATGAAATAAATAGAGGACTAAGCTAGCTACATATTGGCTTTGGAGTGAAGGATTTTCATTGTGTTTTAAGAAATTTATTGCATTTTTGCTAATTGTAGGTCTACAACTTAGGTTTTAAGGGTTTTGAAGACATCAAAATGAATCCATGACTCATTCCACCTATTGTATTACTTTGGCTCAGTGGAATGGGTCCCAAATGTTAGGAATAGATGTAGGTGTGGGAACTTTGAGTAGGGAATAGGGTTTGGTGGATTTTTGAATGTTGCCCTTGAAGTGTTTGCATGGAATTTTAGCTTGAAATGAGTGGTTAGAGGGTGGAGTTTGCATAATATAACATGATAAAGGTTGGGTGATGAAATATTTAGCATTTTAAAATATAATTGAAAGTGTTGGAGGCTTTTTTGTGGTGAAATTGGTTTGGAAATGTTGTTTTTCATTAAACCCCTCCTTAAACTAGGAAAAATGAGGGTTTTGTAACTTGGTGACTTGGAGGGCATTCCTTCTTTTGAAAGTTGGTGTTTTGGTCGATTTGAGACTTGTGGAGAAGGTCTAAGAAGAATTTTGTAATTGGGAATGTGATTGAATAGGTGTTACTTTGCAAATGTGGCCTAATTGGCCTATTGGGACAACGTAGAAGCCCTGAATTGAGAGTGTTGGTCCATGTTTTTGAGATATGTTTTGTATTGCCATAAAGGGTGTCTAAAAAGGTGAGTGATTTGTGGGTTAGAAGATATAATTGAAATAAAATTTCAAATAACCAAGTCTACACACCTACAAGAGAAGTTGTGAAGCTGTGTTGGAAAACACCCTAGTTAGGGTTTAGTTGATAGAAGATTTGTTGAGAATAGATTGAATTGTGATCTTGAGTTTAATTTCCTCCCTTCTCTACATCACAAACATGTATATGGATACACGTATACATATGGGTATATGTACATACAATATATATACATATATATAAATACACATTCAATTAACTCACCAAACTAATACACAATTTCTATGGTGTCTTGGTATGAGACTACAAGCAATATGTCTATACGTATACATATGAATGTTGATAGTTCCATTAGATAGTGCTATGCACATAAGAAACTCATGCATGGGTGTGCATAGGTATGTCTACCTATGTACCCTCATGTGTGTTTTCCTTAGTGTGTATAGTCTATCATTGCCATGCATATGTATACACATACACAAACCCTGTATACTCCATAAATCAATTCAAACATGGTAACAAGAAGGAAATCATTAGCTCAAATAGATAAAAATCATTCATGCATGCAATCACTAGTAAACTAAAAATATTTACTAATGTAAATATAAAATCTATGGATGACTTACCTATATCCCACTTATTATCCTGACACAATTACTCTACTTGTGGTGAGTGAGTTTAGATATGTTACAATACTGGTTACTTGACCAAGTCATTCTCCTGAGTGATACTTCCCCTCTACCTGGAGGAATTGAACAAGTACCTGCAAACACTAACATATCTACACCACAGTCAGTTGCTCACAAAATATGCAATATACACATTTCATCTCCAAAGTTGGCATATCAACACAAAAGTCATCCATTAACATAAATGCATTCCTTCATGTAACATTAAATGAGATGGAATTCATTCATAAGACAGTGATAACAAATTGCACACACAATTTATTCATCCACTGAACTCACATTACCTTCATATTTTACTCTAAATAGTAATAGTAAATAGTAACTACACAATTGGGGTGTAACATACTCCCCCCTTGTGAATCATCATCCCCAATGATTTTATGTAGTAACATAAAACAAAAAAAATCAACATATTATTTAAGCATTTTCATAAGCTTCTAAAACAAGAGGAAGCTTTTGTTGAATCTCAACATAATCTTCCCAAGTGGCCGAGTCTTCTGCAAACTGATCCCACTAGACTTTACATTACAGAACCTCCCTGTTATGTAAGAAAAGCTTACGTGTTTCGAGCACCTTGATGGGCTCGAGCATTACCACTCCAAGGTCCTCTATTGTAAAGCAATCCAATCAATCAGATAATTATCACCAAGTACATACTCTTAAGGTAAGACGCATTGAATCTTGACATTATGCATTCTGGTAAGAGCTGGTGGAAATGCTATTTGATAGACTACTAGATTCACTTCCTCAAGAATCTCAAATGGTCCAGCATAACGTGGAGCTAACTCATAAGACTTTCTAAATTTAATTGATCTTTTGTGAGGTTTCACTCTCAACAACACTTTGTCACCTAAGGAAAATTTTTAGGGCACTCTCTTAGCATTGACATAACTTTTCTGATGATCGTTAGCTTCATCTAACCTTTGCTTCAAATCTTAACTTGCTCATCCATCTCAGCCAACATCTCAGACCCAAGAGTGACTATATCCTCAAGTCTATCCCAACTTATATGAGTTTGTTACTTTTGACCATACAATGCTTTGAAAGGAGCCATCTTTATCACAAAATGATAAGAATTGTTGTAAGCAAATTCAACCAAGGGTAAGTAGTCTTCCCACTTGTATTTCTGATCCATGCAATATATTCTTAGTAGGTCTTCCAATACTTGATTCACCCCTTCCGCCTGTCCATCCATTTCTAGATGATAGGCTGAGCTAATATTCAACTGAGTTCCTAGTGTAGAAAACAAGGTTTTCCAAAACCTAGAAGTGACTTGTGCATCCCTATCTAAGATAATCTTCTCAGGAATTCCATGCAACCTAAACACTTCTTGTACAAACTTCCTAGCAATGATAGTTGCTCAATTGGTTAGATTCCTAGGTATAAAATGTGTGACTTTGGTAAGATTTTCTACTACCACAAGAATAGCATTGTGCTTACTCCTAGATGTCAAACCCCAATCCGAATACTAGCAAAAAAACAAGAACAAACACATTAGAAGGTGAAATACAAACAAGAACAAGGATTCCTCATGAAATTCATTTGAAAGTAAAAGAAGAGGAATGAAGTTAAGAACATAATGAAATTTAAAAGCATATCAAATCCTATTCTAAAGAAAACAAACTCCTAATCTCTTGAGGGAATTGGGGCCAATTTGATGTGAAAATTGGCCCTTTCCCAACACCAATGATGCAATGGTGATTTGATGAAGAGATTTGATCCACTTTGTTGATGTTTGATGAGTGATCCAATAGAAAAACTTGCATAACCTAGCTATGAATTCAAGGATGATGGATGAAAGTTGCTAATGATTTGAGCATGGTAAGTTTACTCAAATTGTGGATGGATCAAATGAAGGATGAGCTATTCATTAATAGATGAGATTTATTGAAGAATGAGAAATAGGAAGGATGTGTGATAAAAGATGAACCAATGGCATTGTGCCACTTGTCAACATGCGAGGATGAAGGTTGAGCACATTTTGATCAATGTGCAAGTTTGAAATTTGAATTTGAAAAAGTGGCATGTTTAGGGGGGGATGAAAGAAGAGAGTTAAATGCCACTTGGCTCAAGGCAAGGACATGTAAGAGGCATTGAATTCCTTGTTGGATGTACATGTCATTTTGTGAGGAGATTTAAAATTTTAGGAGTATTCCCTTTTTGATGTCATTTTGAAAGTAAATAGGGAATTATTAAATCAAATAAATGATTTAATTGTGCAAGTTGCAAAATCTAGAGGATTGGAGTGATTAGGATTAAATTAATCAAGATTTGACTAATTTAATGAGGGATTAGGTGATTTTAACTTTTGACTTAGATTTTTGGATTAATTTAAATAAAAAAGAGAGGAATAATGATTTAGATTTAATTAAATAAATATTTTGATTTATTTAACTAAAGAGGGATGATGTTGGATTAAATTAAATAAAGATTGATTTAATTTAATAGAATGACTTTCGAGATTTAATTAAATAAAATGGATTATTTAATTAAAAGGGGGATTACAAAATTAATTAAATAAAAATGATTTATTTAATTAACAGGAGATGATGACTTAATTAGATAAATAATTATTTATTTAATTAAGGGATGAATAGTGATGATAAG